>JAVIWB010002144.1:0-284503 GCA_031893035.1 Dermolepida albohirtum
GATCAATTTCCCATTAACAAAAGTAAGATATGAAAGAGAATTGAACCTCATTAAGAATATCGCGGTATACAACGGTTTCGATTCGGAAATAATCAATGGATTAATTAGAAAGGCCAACATAAGAAAAACAATCCGTGACACCACATGTCTTTCACCACAGAGCAATCGGGAAAAGCATTTTGTTTGTTTACCTTTCCATCGTGTGACAAAAAATCTGAATAGTATTTTTAAAGATCACGGGTTTAAAGTATGTTCACGCCCTAATAATACCCTGAAAATGCTGTTAGGAAATGCAAAAGACAAAATTGAAGAGATTAAAAAATCGGGAATCTACCGAATTGAATGTTTAGAGTGCAATAAACAATACATCGGCCAAACCAAAAGATCGATCGAAACCAGGTATAAAGAACACCTTTCGCACATAAAATTCAACCGACCGGAAAAATCGGGTATAGCGAGACATGTATTAGAAAATAACCACAGTGTTAATATGGATTGTTTACATTTGATAAAGAACGTGTACAATTATCGCGAACTGGACGCGTATGAAAGCATGTACATCGTACAGAATTCAGGCCATCTGGTTAACGTTTATGAGGCCGGCCCTCTACAAACGCCTCTCTTCTCTCTGCTGAAAGACAAGAGGAGCAATATCATAAAACACACATAAATCACTCACACTTTTTGACCATAATAACCTTTTCCGAAGTAGTGCATGTTAGTTTAAGTAAAAGTATTTTTAAAAATCTTGTGAAACAGACACAGTGTACATCTTGGTTTGCAACGGTGCGGATCGCGTACGGAGTGTATTTTTCGTACAATTTCTTCGCCGTGTTTTACAAGGTGCGACACTTTGAAATTATCTGCTGATGATGACAACTTGGTTGTCGAAATGCGTATACAGAATTTACAAATAGTTAATTGTGGAAAGGGGTTATATATCAACCTTATTGATCAAGTCAATCAACCACAGGCTCCATCAAATTCAACTAAAATGAAAAGTGTCCAAAATTTCAAGAGTTTTTAGCAAAGATCAACACCAATCTTTGCATTTCTGTGATTGAAGTGTTTTAGAAGCGATACAGTGTGTTTGCTGTAATTGACAATAGTATGATCGCTTAAAAAGTTATTTTAAATTTCTCGAAATACTTACCGAATGAGGAGAAGAAGCAATCAGCAAATTAATGTATTTTTGAAAAGAAGATTAATTCAAAAATTCGTAGATCCCATATCGGAGTCGACAGTACAACCAATTAATAATTAAAAGTCTCTCCAAGTCAAACGATCGTAGTTCTACGTAGAGGTTAAAAATTGCCTTTTGAAACAAATACTGGAAAGGCATTTAGAAAATGGCATTAAGCCATGAAATAAACCTTACATTAGAACATATAGTCAAACTATCTTACTACACAAAATCAAAGAACTCTCTATTACCCATGGGGCTATTGACATTGCCTTGTATGATACCAGATTAATCATTAATAATGGGTTTCCGGGCTGGAACCGCGTTACTAGTATATCTGCCGACGTTTCGTACCCATTTGTATGGGACATCTTCAGGGCTGAAGTACTGCACCGAAACTGGAGAAACAGTTTCAGTGCAGTATGCGATTCGAATACATTAAGTAGAGGCTTGAGAACGTCGAAAATCCACACATTGATTTCTCCGTTTTTTAAATTTCATCGCTTGAGGTTCAAAAAAATTTTCAAACGGCCATAACTTCCACATTTTTCATCCGATCGCCACAAACTTTTCACCAATGAAAGTACTTTTCGTAGGGATTATAAAGAGTACAAATCCATCACTGTAGAGTAAACCGTTTGGCCGCAGCGGTAATTTGAATTTTCGCAAAAATTTTCGGTTTTCCGGTCATAACTCGAGAACGCGACGTCGTAGCGTGTTCCGGTTTGAAGCAGTCGATTCCGGACGTCAATACGCATCCGGCAGTGTCCGCGCCGTCGCCGAGTGGCCCTTGGTTCGCGAGATAGCATGCCGATTTGAACGAAAATCCAAAATTTTCGCGATTTTCGCAACTTGCAAAAGTGTTTTTCGCGAATATCTCGAGAACCGAAAGAGCTAGCGCATTCCCGATGCGTTTTTCGTAATCAGCGGGTTCGAATACATAAAATAGAGGCATGAAAACGTCGAAAATCCACACTTTGATTTTTCCGTTTTTTAAATTTCATCGCTTGAGGTTCAAAAAAATCGCAAAAATCTTCAAACGGCCATAACTTACACATTTTTCGTCCGATCGCCATAAACTTTTGTGGACAAGAAGAAATTATAATTAAAATTCTTTTATCTTTATTGAATTTTGCCCACATCCCTTTACTAATTTCTTTTATTATTTCAATTACATATATTAATTCGTCGCAGATTGCATAGCTTTCGCTCCTTACAGGGATGCCCAATTCTTCTACAGTCTTTCTCGGAACCCACTCTCCATAATTATTCAAAAATATGATTTAAAATGTAACCTTGGCCGACCCCCTTTTATAGGATAAAAGGTTTGAGTAAACCAATATCAATTCTTGTTTTGGCGATGTTATTTACATATAGACGACGCTTAAGTAAACTAATTAGATCTTTTTGGTTTCTATTTCGACTCAAATTAACCAAAACTTTTGCCAACTTGCGCAATGAAATGCCCTGTTATAATCAAGAAAGCAGAGGTACATGCTGAACTCTGCATTTCTCGATGAACTGATACAGACTTGTAATATAATAAATTGATTCTGTTTTCCAAATAATTTGAAACGTCTAGAAAGTTATAGTTTACTTAATTGTTCCTAAGTAACGTTTGTAATTGTATTTGCTGTCCATCCTCCATTTTAGTAAATAATACGGACGCGAATATGTACATATGTATGTCACTTACTCAATGAAATTACAGTAAATATTTGTACGGTTTCACTTATATTTAACTTGTTTCTGAAACTTGATGTTATTGTAAAATAAATGCTTGTATTACAAAAGAAATTATGGCCTTATTGTTGTATTAACCTAAGACGCATTCTTTTGAAACAACCTCATTAAAGATTTGTTATATAAATTGTTACATACGATGCATATTTTCCTCCGAATTTCACCATAAACCTACATACAGGTATGTATATACATTTCCGCTCATGGAAGTATGGACACTTAATTACATTTTATATAACGATCTCAAAAATTATATTGATGCCAATAAATAGCCATATTATTATACCTTATTCTTAAGAAGGTTTATAATTCATTGTATTGTGTGTGTATATATTCTCCAAATAATACCATAGAAACAATTTTATCTAACAATAACTATAATTACCTGATGTTGCATCTCAATAGCATTGTACGATCATTCCAACTACATATAATCAAGATTAGTGGTATGGTCATTAAGAAGGGACTAAAGTCTAGAAATTTACCTGAAATGAGTTGGTCACCCTATTACTATCTCCTTGTGCCCATCAGTAGATCACTGAATGTGCTTGTGTGAAATTGTCTATTTCGTAAGCGAATAGTGTAATTTGTGTTTACAAAATGTCATGGGGAAAGCCGCTTGATAGTGGAACACGATCAATGATACTTACTTTGCACCGTGGTGAGTACTCAGTTCACGGTATTGGCGAAAAATTGGACACTGAATCTCACAATTCGTCGGTTTCAAGAAACTGGTAGTCTGGAAGACCGTAATCGGCCGGGATTATCGAGAGGTGCTTCCAAAGCTGACGATGAAAGAATTAAATTAATTAGCAAAAGAAGTAGAAAATTAACAGAACCTGAAATAACAGCCGAATTTAATCAGAGCCGTGCTAAAAAAATGTCTGTGAGTACAGTGAAACGACGATTAGTGGAAGCAAATTTACACGGTCGCGTTGCCTCACGGAAACCATTATTACGACGTGGAAATAAGCAGAAACGACTTCAATGGGCAAGGCTACACCGTAATTGGACAATCAATGAGTGGAAGTGACGAATCGAAATTTGAAGTGTTCGGGCAAAAGAAAAGAATTTTCGTCAGACGACCGTCGCTAGAAAAAATGTTGCCAGATTGCAGAGTTCCAACGGTGTAACATGGGGGTGGGTCTGTTGTAGTCTGGGGCTGTTTTTCATTAGCCGGAATGGGAGATTTAATAAAAATAGATGGTATTATGAGAAAGGAGAATTACTGAGAAATTTTGGAAAATCTCGTTTTACCGTCAGTCCTGCGATTAATCGGTAATAATTTTGAATTTATACATGATAATGACCCCAAACACACGTCGTCGTTGTGTAAAAATTACATTGAGGCGGTGAAATATGAAAATATTTTGAAAGTAATGACATGGCCGCCTCAGAGTCCGGACCTCAACCCCATTAAATTTTATGGGATGAACTCGATAGAAGAGTTAGGAAGGAATGTCCAAAATCGAAGGAAAAATTTTGGAATATTTTACAAAAAGAATGGAATAACATTACACCAGATGTAATAAGAAAATTAATGGAAAGAATGCCCCCAATATCAAAAGTTGTAATCGCTGCGAACGGTGGTTTTTTCGATGAAAAGAATGTATAATTAATATAATACATAAGTATATTAGGAATAAGTTTAACTTTTATTATATAAAGAATCAATAAATATTAATTTTTGTTCAATTTCGTTGATATTTTTTACTTTTTTCTCTTGTTGCTATCCATACTTCCGTGAGCGGTAGTGTATATATGTATACATTGTTATGAAAAAATACTTGTAAGATTTAAAAAACAGTTAATTATTTCTCACGTTGAAGTACACCAATGTTACGAAATAATATTTTAAATGTTTGATTGATTTATGAAAATTATGAGTGATATTTTTAGAATGTTTTTGTTTTAAATTTATAAAAGTTGTATAAATAAAAAAAATTATTCAATACTCACTTTTGTATTCTGTTCTTATAACTAATTTTTGTACACTATTGTGTATATCTATGTTAGAACAATAAGATCTGTCTCGGATATGGGTATCAGCAAAACTCGGCAGATATGCTGGGCTATTTATATACATATTCCAATAGAAATATGAATACTTACTTTAATTAATTTCTTTTTAACTAAGTTCTATATAAATTTTAAATTATACATAATTATTAAACACTCAAATAACTGTTACTTGTGATTTAATTAAAATTATCTTTGTTCTGATGTATACTTCTGTTAATTTTCGCAGTGCTGAATAAAGTTTGTAGTCGCGAAAATTGTGATTAACCTTAAACTAATTTCCCAAACTCTATTTCCCAGATGTACCGGAAAGTCATTACCTGTTTTTCTAACACATGTCGCCAGGTTTAAGAATGCAATGTTATGATTTGATACACAAGTCATGTTATTCTACTGACATCAAGCTTCAAAGCCATAAATGAGTATAGTTTGACAAGTAGTGAGAATGACACATAGGTGGCGCTCTAATTGGTAAAACAAATGCACTGTAATGTAGGTTGCCTATTTATATGTTTACATTCCGATATTTGGATAAATCGGTTGATCAGTTTATTTTTGACAGCTGACAATGGAAAAAGCAGAGTATCGTGCGGTGTTTAAATACTTTGTAATTAAGGGTATGAAAGCTACCGAAATAAAAGACTAATTACGGGAAACATTAGGTGAAACTGCTCCATTATCCTCCACAACAAGTAGATGGGTAAATGAATTTAAACATGCTAGAACAAGCTGTGTTGATGAAGCGCGCTCTGGAGCACCCAAAATCGTGACTTCTTAGGAAATGATTATAAAAATCCATAATATTATTGCGCAAGATCGACGATTCAAAGTGAGAGAAATAGCAGATATGGTAAACATTTCAACAGAACGCGTACACCACATTTTAACGAAAGAATTGGGCCTTTCCAAGCTTTCAGCAAGATGGGTGCCGCGATTGCTTGCGCCTTATCAAAAGTTCACTCGTTTGCGCATTTCCAATGAGTGTTGGGACCTTTATAAGCGGAATCCGGTCGATTTTTGTAGGCGATTTGTTACGTGCGATGAAACTTGGATACACTACAGTACACCCGAAACTAAACAACAGTCGAAACAATGATTAGAACGTGGTTCTGCACCTCCAAAGAAAGCGAAAACCACTTTATCGGCAAACAAGGTGATGGCATCAATCTTTTGGGATTCAAAGGACATTTTGCTCATTGATTACCTTCAGAAAGGTACCACAATAAACCGACAATATTACGCAGAACTTCTACAAAAACTGAATGGCAGGAATAGCAAAGAAAAGGATTCTGTTTCACCAAGACAACGCTCCCTCGCATACCAGCACAGTTGCGATGTCCAAAATCCACGAGTTGCATTTCCAATTAGTACCGCATGCGCCTTATTCGCCGGATCTAGACCCTTCGACATCCACCTTTTTCCAAAATTGAAAACGGCACTAGGTGGAAAGAAATAAATGAGTATTTTGCAAGCCTTCCGGAATCGCATTTTAGAGATGGCATAAGGGCATCGGAGCACCGTTGGAATAAATGTATTGCTCTTTTAGGAGAATATATTGAAAAATAAAAATTATTTTGTATCTGAAAAATTCGTTTTTCTTTTCCATTTTCACTACTTGTCAAACTACCCTCGTATGTTATATTTTGCGAAAGTAACACTGTTATAAATTTATACCTCTTTGAAAATGTCTAGTTTCGTGCCTGAAGAAATGCATTTGCGACACGCATTACTTGTCTTATTTAATTTAAAAAAAAACCGTCGAAAGTCACCCTTTGCTGGTAGAAACTTTTTATGAGCATGCTCTAACCAGAAAACATGTGAGGCGTAGTATCGACAATTCGAAAGTGATGAGTTCGATGTGCAAGACAAAGAACGTTCTAGTAGATCGAAAAAGTTCGAAGATACGAAACTGCAGAAATTATTGGACGAAGACCCAACCCAATTCAAAAATAAACGGCAGAAGTGTTAAATGTGGCCCAAGAAACGATTGGCGACCGGCTACGAGCAATGTGAAAAATTCAAAAGATGGAAAAATGCTACATCATTTGAATGACCGGCAAATGGAAAATCGAAAAATCGTCTGTGAAATGCTGCTTGAAAGGGATGATCGGAAGTTAATTCTGCATCGAATAGTGACGGGTGATGAAAAATGGATTTATTTCGAAAACCCTAAACCCAAAAAATCATAGTTATCACATGGGAAAGTCGGCCCATCGACTCCGAGGACAAATCATTTTGGCCGCAAGACGATGTTTTGTGTTTGGTGGGACCAGAGTGGTGTAGTGTATTACTAACTGTTGAAACCTGGTGAAACAATTAATACTGATCGCTACCGACAACAAATTATCAACTTTAACCATGCGTTGATAGAAAAACGTCCAGAATAGACCCGAAGACACGGTAAAGTGATTTTACAGCACGATAATGCGCCGTCTCATACAACAAAACCGGTTATGGAAGCATTGAAACCACTTGAATGGGAGATAAATTGCACCCGCCGCACTCTCCAGATCTTGTTCTGTCCGACTATCGCCGTTTAGCATCACTGGGATACGCGCTTGCAGAGCAGCACTTCGCCAATTTCAAAGACGTTAGAAAATAGCTCGATGAATAGCTTTGCTCAAAGAATAAACAGTTTTTTTGGGATGGCATCTAGAAATTGCCCGAAAGATAGACAAGATGTGTAGAATCAAATGGCCAATACTTGAAATAAATACATTTTTCCATTTTCTTGAAAATTATGTAGTTTTTGTACGAAAAAAGCCGGTAATGACTGTCCAGTACACCTGGTATATACATATATATATATATATATATATATATACGCTTTTAAGAAGAGATGTATTTTACACATATCGCGGTGATGCAAAACACATTGAATTTGTTAATCTCGTAAATTTATGTAACTTAGTTCTTAAAAAACACGTTCGCCGCTTAAGTGTATTTACTTCTGAATTCATTTTGTCTCGTCATTGATAAAAACGTGTGGATAGTGAAGGTTTTAAATAAAAGCAATTTTGTCTCATTTCTGTTAATTATTGGTTGCAGCTGACGCCTGCACTTGCATTTGTTTTTATTATTTACCCAATTATATATATTTTAAAGACTAAATTTCGCGTAATTTTATGCTATTACAAGAGTAAACAGAAACACACGAGTTATAAAGACTGTCAAGGTTCCTAATCTAATTTATAATTCGTTTTCAATCCATTTTTTCCTTTTTACTTCAAAGCACTTCTACTATTTCGGTTAAATCGTCTTTTACTTTTTGTTGTCGCTTTTCTTATGTCTCTCTTTTAATTCTTTCCTTTCAAAATCGTGAACAATGTGACAGAATGAAGATCGTTTGACGAAAGACCGAGAATGGGGGGAAGGTCAAAAAATAGATACGGAGATAAAGATAGAAAAATAATAAGTACAGAAATAGAGGTACGTAGAGAAAAGTCTCAGAACTGCAGAAATATAAAGGTGTTTCAAATTTCGCGGTTTTTTTAAAGAATAAATAAAACACGTAATTTGCATTCACTTTTAGAAACTTTTTATTGGTAACTGAAGTATCAGTTATGACGTTTATATGCGAAAAATAATATCTACCAAATGGCCTCCTCTTGCAGCTCCACAGATGTCCACTCTTTTGTTAAAATTTTCAATGATATTTTGACATAACTGAGGCTCTATCTCATCAATGACACGAATAATTTCATCTTTCAAAGCAGGAATTGATTGTGGATTGTTTTTATAAATCAAACTTTTCACCTAACCCCAAAGAAGATAGTCTAACGGTGTCAAATCACATGATCTTGCTGGCCAATTAACATCACCGTTTTTTAAAATTACACGTCCAGGAGATTTTGCTCTCAATAAGTCAATTTATTCGTGTGCAAAGTGAGGTGTAGTGCCATCCTGTTGCAACCACATATCCTCTAGATCAATATTCATTAATTCAGGGCACAAAAATTCGGTTATCATCCGACGATATCGATCACCATTGACAGTTGTAGGTTCACCAGCAGCGTTTTCAAAGAAGTAAGGTCCAATTACACCACCTTACCATAATGCACACCAAACAGTAACGCGTTTAGGATGCATAGGTTTCTCATGAATAATTCGTAGATTTTCCTCACCCCAGATAGGGCAATTTTGTTTATTAACACAGCCACCAAGTTCAAAATGTGCCTCATCAGAAAACATTATTTTTTGAGAACAATCAGCTAGTTGTTCATTGATGAAATTGACAAATGAACGACGTTTTAAATGATCTAATGGCTTCAGTTCCTCTGTTATTAGAACATTATATGCCTTCAGAGCTAAATCCTTGTGGAAAATACGCCATGTTGTTGATCCACTAAGTCCAAGTTGTTGTGAGCGTCGTCTAGTGGACATTTCAGGATCTTCAGCAACATTTTCACGAACCAAACCAGTATTTTCTTGTGAACGGCCAATACGACTGTATTTTTCACTTTTTTGATCTTCCACGGAACCGGTTTCTTGAAATTTTTTAATAATTCGAGCAATAGTGCTTCCAGATGGATGATTAAACCATAAGATTCACGTAATTTTCTAAAAACTCTTTTCACGGAACACTGATTTTCATAAAGTAATTCAACAATTTGAACGCGTTGTTGTACCGTGTACGAAGCCATTTTTATAAATGTCATACATCACACTTTTTAAATGACAAATTCAGTGCGCCATCTATATATTATTTATTCTTAAAAAAACCGCACAATTTCAAACACCTTTAGGAATGTATATATAAAACTGAGACCTTAAGGACGAACCACAACTCCTAGAATAAATCTGGAGAAAAATATTGATATAACATGTGTTACATGTTCGGATTTTTATAAATGCATACGCCTAAGTTTTAAATTTTTTCATCCAAGCGAAACTACAAGATAAAATTATAATATATTCTCAATTACAACACCTGAACTATCAATGTAGCCTGCATATGTTTCAGCTTTTCTAAATCTAATGCGTGTTACCGTTCTGCGTAAAATGTGACTGCTAATGTATTAAATATATTTATTGATTGTGTAACGTGCGATATATTATGCCATAATAATGAAAGAGTACGTACTTGCATACGTAAATATTAAGTAATAACGATGATTACATCATGCGACATAAATTTTATACAGTTAACATTGAAAATTTATGTAAACGCAATAATTGAATATTAACATATGGGCACGAGATATTTAGCACAAGGCCTATTTACAAAATAATCACCTTTTGGTCATTTCGATTAGTTACATACACTTTCAAAATGTAACCAAGCAATTTTGTAAGTTTTTGGTCGAGACGAAAACGAATTTGGATAGATCTTTCGAGGGCAATATTTTTCCATTAATTCATCTACATTTTAGCTTATAAAAATAAATCTGATGAATAAGCTGGATCAGAAACAAGTTCGAAATGTATCACGACTTTTAACAGTGAAATAGTCGAAAATAAAGCACTGATTTCTTCACAATGTGGTGTGTTTTGCGTTGTAATGCATCGTACAATTGATTTAAAAGGTGCGTATATTACGTGGGATGTCTTTAAGTTATACGTAGTGGTACATAGAGGGCGCCACTAATCAAATGTCAGTAGTAAAAATTAACCTCCAACTTTAGTTAATCTAAAACCAAAGTTTCAGTGCGATACGTGTAGTGCTGTAGCTACAACGAACTGTCAAAGTTATTCGAAAAATGGAATTAAACCGAGAACATTTTCGCGAAATATTTTTTTATAATTTTCGAAGACAATTATCTCAACAAGAATGCCTCGCTGAGTTAGACAATGAAGCACCACATCGGTCAACAATTTCTCGTTAGTACGGAGAATTCAAACGTGGACGGATTGGTCTTAGCGACGATCCAAGAGCAGATTCACCAAAACGGCAGTCACTCAGGAAAACGTCGATGCTGTGCGCAAGATCATCAACAAAAATCGACATGTGATATATCGCCAGATTGAAGCATTTTTGGAGATTTCAAAGATCTCCACTCATAAAATTTTGCATGAAGAATTGTGTGTAAAAAATTTATTTTCCCGTTGGATACCGCATCTGTTGACCGAAGAACAGAAAGCAGCAAAGTTGAATTGTCAAAAAAACTCTAGATCGCTTCAACGCCGGAAATTGTAAAGACGTGTACAACATTGCCAGTGGCGATGAATCTTGGATTTACTCATACGAACCGGAAAATAAACCGCAGTCGTTCGCTTGGGTATTCCAGGGTGAAGAAAAGCCGATAAAAGTCATCCGTGTCTCCAAAGAGATGGCCGCGACAACAATTCCTCTACAAAACCAAAGAACTGTTACTGCCGATTAGTATACAACCGTTTGTTTGCCGCAAGTCATAGCTGAAGTTCGAAAAACAAACTCCGAACGAAGAATCATCCACCAAGACAATACAAGTTAGCACACAGCACGCAAGGCATTTGAATTTTTAACAGAATAAAACGTCGAATTGTTGGACCATCCTCCGTACAGTTCGGACATAAGTCCCAGCGGTTTTTTTACCTTTCCAAAAATCAAGAACGGACTGCATGGTCAAAGGTTCCAGTCATCAGAAGGAGCAGTCGATGCCTTCGAGAATGCAATTTTGACTGTACAAACAAACGAGTGGAACAACTGCTTCCAGAATTGGTTCGAGCGCATGCAAAAGTGCATTAATCTTCGTGGAGAATACTTCGAAAAACAATGAAGTCTTTAAGAGCTATCGTATATATTGTTTTATTCCAGTTTTATATGCAAAACTTAAAAGACAGCCCACGTATTCGCCTTTTAGCGTTTAATTTTTTTTGAAGATATTCGATCTCACTGGTTCCAAAAGACGTTAGTCATCTCAATAATTTTTGCTTCCTTCGAAGCATTTGCTCGTGGCAATGTCTATTCTTTCGATTGCTGCTTCATTTTGGTGGTATTCAGGTCTCATCAACTGTAATTATTCAGCGGCAAAAGTCTTTTGAATCAGATTGTAACTCGTTCAAAACTAACAATTACAACGGGCATCTTCCAGATAGCCTCTTCATACTTCTTTATGCAAAATTGAAACCATTGATTCATATAAATGCCAATGCCAAATACACACTGTCACTTTCTGCGCAATTTCTCTGCTTCTAATGATGCAAATGTCATGATATTTTGACATAACTTTGGTGAAAGATCTACCTTACCGATCCATATTTTTTTATTAAATGGCGCCACTAAGAATTACTAGTTCCTTTTTCTCTACGACAAACTGTGTATATGTGTATATATATAATGTGCTCTTTTAGTCGTTTCACAATCTTTTGGACATCTACTTCATAGTTCAACAAACATACTAGTCCAGCCGTGTCTAAACTTAGATGCCCATGATTTTACGAGATCGGTCTTCGTAAATAACCAATAGATTCCAACTTAGTTTTGATTTAATCGTCTTTTTGTTATGTAAAGATAAGAACATAGTTACTGGTCGTTGCTCCATTTTATCCATGTTTCAAAACAGGCTAATAACCGTTCCATTTCTATTCAAATAATAATCGTCCTTAGTATCGAAATGAACGCAAATTTTGACAGTTACGTTTTAAAGTACAGTAAAACCTGTGTTAACGGCCATCTGACTAAAGCGGCCACCCGAATCGACTATAAGGAAATTCCCCTACACAAATACCCGTTAATTACGGCCACCTTTGTAAAACGGCCGCGGCCAAATAACTCAAACTTTTACGGCCTATTTTCATAGAAATTTACCTGCCAATGTCGGCCGGACTATTTATGACATGTATATCTTTATTGACGGAAATACCTAATATAAATTGTCGGGGTTTCCCGGAGTTTCCTATTACCTGGTAGTAATTCACCCTTTTCGATTTAAACTTTATTATTCTAAAGGAAACAATTCAGTTTAAAGTTGTCTCCGTATTCGAAAGGTTCTTAATTAAGAATGTCGCAAAAAAGAAAACGTTTGTCGCTAAAAGACAAAATAAATATAATCGCGGACAGTGAAAAGTATGCGTTAAGTTCGCGAAAGTTGGCCGAAAAATATGGGGTTGGAAAAACACAAATTAACGATATTATGAAAAATAAAGGTGAATTAAAAAAGATGGTCGAGGAAGAAAATTTCCGAAGTCGGAAGGATTGGCAGTGGATCAAGTCGTCTACAATTGGTTTTGCAAAGCCAGAAACAAAGCAATTCCAATATCTGGGCCGCTACTTAAACAAAAAGCACTGGAGACAGCAAGCAGTTTAAAGATGGAAAATTTCGCAGCATCTAATGGATGGTTGGAAAGTTTCTGTCGGCGACACAGTATAACTTTTAAATCAATTTATGATGATTCCGCAGAGGTTAATTTGGACGATATAAAAGACTGGAAAACCAAGTTACCGTTGATTTTAATAAATTATTCTCCTCGAGATGTGTTTAATGCCGACGAAACAGGTCTTTATTACCGCGCTATGCCAAATAAGACATTTGCATTAAAAAGTGAGAATTGTGCAGGGAAGAAGGCAGCAAAACAACGTTTGACTGTTTCACTATGTGCAAATATGGAAGGTGAGAAGGAAGATCCATTAATAATTGGAAAAAGTAAAAATCCTCGCTGTTTTAAGGGTAGTCATGTGGACAAATTACCCTTAGAATGGGTTTCTAACAAAAAGGCATGGATGACAACGGAAATTATGACACGATGGCTGCATAAATCTGACAATAAAATGAAAAAACAAAATAGAAAAGTGCTTCTTTTCTTGGATAATGCCACTTCACATTCTAAAGTTCCATTAGAAAATGTTAAACTAGTCTTCCTGCCGCCAAACACCACTTCGTATTGTCAGCCCTTGGATCAAGGAATAATTCAGAATTTCAAATTGATTTACCGAACTTTTTGATTAAAAAGCTTCTAACGTTTATTGACAATGAATGTGATTTTGAAATTTTTGAAAAAACATAAATTTAGCCAATGCACTTGTATGGATTACAGCTGCTTGGAAAAAGGTATCTCCTGCTACAGTTAAAAAATGTTTTTCCAAGGCCGGATTCTCTGATGTTATCCAGGAGGACACAATGTTTAATGAAGAAGACGAAATATCCCTTGCCCAGCTATATCCTGCAGTTCGTAACGAATTTTTGATGGATTTAGGTGAATATGCTTCTATTGATCGTCATGTGCCTACAGAGAGCCCTAACTTCAGTATTCCAGAAATTGTTGAAGATTTGTGCAATAATGATGAAGAACATAACTCTGATAATAGTGACCTGGACGAATGTGAAACTCCAAAATCTAGTTTATCTAGTATGAGTGAAGTGTGTGCAAAATTAAGAGACATACAAAATTATTTATTGTGCAATAACAATGGTGACATTTATATGGATGTTTCTAAAATTTTACTTACATGTGAAGCTGCAGTTTTTAAATCGAAGCTAAAAAATGTGAAGCAAACAAATATTGAAACATACTTTAAAAAATCCTAATAAATTGTGTTTTTTCGTATGAATATATTGTAATAATATGTAGATATAAATAATTTATTAGATGTCATATTATCTATAATATGTAAATACATTAAAATTTTAGTTTTTCTTACACATATTTGTATTTATATACTATTTACTTTAATTAATAAAATAAAGAAAGCAAATCCTAAAATTAATTATGTATTTTATTTGTGAGACGAAAAACCTGTCAATTACGGACACCTTTATATAACGGCCAATATATTTTGCTTTTTGGGTGGCCGTTATTGACAGGTTTTACTGTATTGCCAAGTTTAACGACAAATAAAATTTTTCATTAATGCCGCCTTCTTTCGTCACTCACTAATTACTAACCCGCCCTCGTATAAACGGAAATAAAGTTTAAAACTGCTTAATTAATTGATTATAAGACTGCTATTATATTAAGTACGATTTGAAAGTGTACATTACAAACCACATGAAAACGGTTGAATTAAGTATGTTGGTTCAAAATGATGTGTTTATATAACTCCATTATAGAAAAGAATTTAAGAAACATAAAATTGAAATTATGTGTGAACGTAAAAAATGAAAATTTCTATTTGCACTTTCACGAAGTGATTTCACGCGGTTGATTTTCTTAAATATATGTTCACTATGTACCTGTTAACACGATTTATGTTGGAAATATATCGCTGGCCTGTATTCACGAAGAGCTTTACTGTAAATTCAATAATTTTTGATTGATTGCGTGTGCAAGATTTTTTAAGGCAAAGATTCCAAATTTTATAATCATCCCGAATCAAGAAAATATATACAGTACGGCTCAGGGAAGTATGGACAGTAACTATATCAAGCAACAACAAAGCAAAAAAATAAAAAAATAATATTTATTGATTATTTATATAATAAAAATTAAAATTACAATTCATTAAACTTATTTCTAATGTACTTATATATTATATTAGGTGCGCAACTAAGTTCTCACTGTTTTTTTGATGAAAATGCAACTTTATTGTGAAAAAATGTTTACAAATGAATCATTCAAAATATTGCCCATCGCTAGCGACAACTTTTTCCCGTCTTTCTGGTAGAGTTCGAATACCGTCACGGTAGAAGTGTTCGTCTTTTGAGGCTATCCACGAATCAAGCCATTTTGAGATGTCTTCATATGAGCGGAACTGCTGTTTAGCCAGACCATGTGCCATCGAACAGAACAAGTAAAATCGGACGGCGCAATATCTGGGGAATATGGTGGATAGGGTAGAACCTCCCATTTGAGCGTTTCTAAGTAGGTTTTAAAGTGTTTAGCAACGTGAGGCCGAGCGTTGTCATGCTGTAGAATCACTTTTTCGTGCCTCTGCTCGTATTGTGGCCGCTTTTCGCGCAGTGCTCGGCTCAATCGCATCAATTGAGTTCGATACCGTTCCCCAATGATGGTTTCCTTCGGTTTCAACAGCTCATAATAAATAACACCGCCCTGGTCCCACCAAATACACAGCCAAACCTTCGCAGCGTGAATATTAGGCCGAACCGACGACGTAGAAGCATGACCGGGCAGTCCCTATGATTTTGTTCTCTTTGGATTGCTGTAATGAATCCATTTTTCATCACCCGTAACGATGCAATGAAGAAAACCCTTCCATTTTTGCCGCTGGAGCAGTTGTTCACAGGCGAAAAAACGACGCTCAACGTGTCTTGGTTTCAAATCATAAGGAACCCAAGTTCCTTGTTTTTGAATCATTCCCAACGCATGCAATCTCTGGGAAATGGCTTGGCGGGCAATTCCTAATGCTGAAGCAAGCTCTTTTTGCTTTTGGCACGGATCGAGCAATGCCTCCAATTCAGCGTCTTCGAAGGTTTTTGGTCTTTCTTCACGCGAACGGTCGTCAACATCGAAATCACCGACTTCGAAGCGTTCTCGATGCGCTTCAGCCGCCGTTTTCGTCGAATGAAGGAAGAAAAGCAACACTTCCCGCAAATGACGATTATTTGGCACAAAATCAGACATTTTCACACAACCAAAAGTATATGACACAAAAGCAAAATCACTAATGTGTTAAAGCAGTTTGTTTACCATAGGTCTAAGCTCGGTTCATGACGTTTTGGTTATGTCACAATCGACCAGCACTTACTACTGGAGCCATCTCTTGAAAAACAGCGGGAACTTAGTTGCGCACCTAATATTAATTATACTTTCTTTTCACCGAAGAAACCACCGCTCGCGGCGATTACAGCTTTTGTTATTCGGGACATTCTTTCTATTAATTTTCTTATTAGATCTGGTGTAATTCTATTCCTTTTGCAAAATATTCCAAAGCTTTGCCTTCGTTGTTGGACATTCTTTTCTAACTCTTCTATCGAGTCCATCCCATAATAATTCAATGGGGTTGAGGTCCGGACTCTGAGGTGACCATGTCATTACTTTCAAAATATTTTCATTTTTCTCCGCCTCAAGGTAATTTTTAGACAACAACGACGTGCATTTGGGGTCATTATCATTCATACATTCAAAATTATTACCGATTGATCGCAGGCCTGACGGTAACACGCGATTTTCCAAAATTTCTATGTCATTCTCCTTTCTCATAATACTATCTATTTTTATCAAATCTCCCATTCTGGTTAATGAAAAGGCAGCCCCAGACTACAACAGAACCACCCCATGTTTCACCGTCGGAGCTATGCAATCTGGCAACATTTTTTTTCGCGTCGATCGTCTGACGAAAATTTTTCTCTTTTACCTGAACACTTCAAATTTCTATTTGTCACTCCACAGTACGTTCTTCCACTCATCGATTATCCAATTAAGGTGTAACCTTGCCTATTGAAGTCGTTTCTACTTATTTCCACGTCGTAATAATGGTTTCCGTGAGGCAACGCGACCATGTAAATTTGCTTCCACTAATCGTCGTTTCACTGTACTCACAGAAATTTTTTTAGCACGGCCCTGATTAGATTCGGCTGTTATTTCAGGTGCCGTTTATTTTCTATTTCTTTTGCTAATTTTGCAACCTTCCTTCTGTTGTTTTTCTGTTTATTATTTCCTCTTCTGTTCTTCCGCCTTCTGTCAATATTGATCTCAAATACTTAAATTTTTGTAATTTAGGTAATTATTCTTATAGCATTATTGAATACAAATAAGTTATTACGAAGCAATCACTTCTTGAACAGTTGCAATCATCGACATACCTAATCCAGATTCTTGGAAAATATTTAGCCCTATGTTTTAATTCAATTTCAAAATTACTCACGAATAAGTTCGCTATGAATGGAGAGAGACAACTGCCCATTGCAGTTCCCTGTTTTTGTTCATAGAATTTCCCTTCGAATTGAAAACAGCTTTGGAACATGCAAAGGTTTGTTAATCTCACGTATTCCTTTATTTTCTCTGGTTCGATCGAACAATACATCGGCCAAACAAAACGATCGATAGAAACCCGGTATAAAGAACATATCGCGCATATAAATAAAATTCAACCGGCTGGAAAAATCTGGTTTAGCAAAACATGTGTTGGATTGTAATCATGGTGTCAACGCAGATTGTTTGCATTTGATTAAGAACGTGTGTAATTATAGCGAATTAGATACATATGAAAGTATGTACATTTTGAAGGATAAAGGCCATGTGTTAAATATTGACTCGGGGCCTAATAATTCTTCTCTCTTCGGTCTGCTAAATGACAGAAAAGGGACAGTGCAATAAATCACATGTAGGTATTTGTCTCTTATGTCCTTGCTCCCTTTTTTAATGTCATTCATATTATCAGGTTGTTATATATGAAATGTCCGATTTTGTAAGGAATAAAAAAAGTCTAAATTTAAAAAAATATAAATATTTATTCTGCAAAATAGTCTCCATTTACATCAATAGTTTGTTGCCAACGGCCTGGAAGCTGAAAAATTCCCTTTGAAAAGAAATCTAGGTTTTGACGGATCACATATTGCTCAAACACTGCTATTACAGACTCCCAGTTAGGGAAGTCCCTATTTTTTAAGTGATTGTCTAAACTTCGGAAAGAATGAAAATCAGTTGGCGAAAGGTCAGGTGAATAAGGTGGGTGAGGGAGAATTTCGTAACCAAATTCCGAAAGTTTTTGGGTTGTCTCTCGTGCAACATGAGGTCTTGCACTATCATGAAGAAGTATGGGTCCATGTCTATTGACTAGTGAGAGCTGCAAGCGGCTCTATTTTCCATGGATAGTTTCCAGTTCGGCACAATAGGACGCTGCCGTGATGGTTTCACCAGGTTGCAAAAATGAATACTGAATAATACCCTTACTGGTCCACCATACAGTCACCATAACCTTTCGCGAGTGAAGTGATGCTCGTGCATGCTATCTTGGTGCTTCACCTCGATCTAACCATTGTCCTGACCGTCTCCGATTATCATAAAGTATCCACGTTTCGTCGCACGTTACCACTCGATGAAGAAACGGTTCAACTTTTTGTTGATTAGCCAAAGAGGTAGCCACCTCTAATCGACGGAGCTTATTGGCTTCCGTTAATTGGTGCGGCACCCATCGACCGAGTTTCTTCACTTTGCCAATCGAAGAAAGGTGACGACTAATGGAGGCAATGGACACTTGAAATGTTTCTGCAAGGCTACGCACTGTTGTCGACGGATTACTTTCAACTTCTACACGCAGCTCGTCGTCATTAACGGTGCTACGCGCATATCCGCGAGGCTCATTTTCCAAATCAAAATTTACCTCGCTGAATTTTTTAAACCATCGCCGTAATGTGCGTTCATTACACGTGGTTTCACCGAACGTCTGATTAATTTCTCGCGTTGCTGCAGCTGCATTTAAACATTTTTTAAATTGAAAGAGGTAAATTGCCCGAATATCTCTTGCCGACAGCATTTCCATAGGCGAGACAAGGACAGGTGTATTAATCTTTCCAAGAAATGGAACAGGTACACACTTCAAAATAAATACCCTTTTCTACAAATACAATAATAATTTTCACCAAAAACATACACGTCTTCACACAGGTGCGATTCAGTTCAGACTGAAGGAAAAAACGGACATTACATTTGTAACAACCTGATACTTCCAGTATTACTTATATTTCAGCTTTTAACAAAGAAATACCACTTGAAAACATTTTATTGTGAGACTATTCTACTTATTAATATTATGGAATTTCTGAATCATAATTTTTCCAGACATCGTCATCTTTTCATATGTTGTATGTCAGAAATTAGTCTGTCTAAGGATTTAATGGATTCCATCAAGTAAAACAATTTTTAAAAATCATGTGAAACGAATGTACAGTGTACGTTTTGGCTTTCAGCGGTACGAATCGCGTGTGGAATTTGTTTTCTTACGGGCATTTTTATCGTAGTTTTCCAGATGCGACACCGTTTAATTATCTGCTGATGATGACATCTTCGTTGTCGAAATACGTATACGGAATACGGAAATTAATGTGGAAAGGGGTTATATATCAACCTTCAATGATCAAAATCAACCACGGGCCCTATCAAAATTACCTTACTTGAACCAAAAAGAAGTTTGCAATTTTACTGTTTCAAATATAAAATCGTGTCGGTCCATTCAGTAATTCTAGGGAACCACTACAGAAAAATACGTCTGGTCTGCTAATTATTAATTTAATTATAAGAAACTTATAATAATAAATAGCAGTATTATAAAATGTATTAATACTTTCACTATTTACCACTGCCGCGTAATACTTGTTACATTAATTAAATGTTTAATTTGATTCATTCGCAATGATCTGTCACGGATGTTAATTTTATTAGAAGACTTTAGATATTTTTATTCGCGGTAATTTTGCAATCTACACTTGCATAATTCGAGGTATTAATTTCGTTCAAATAAAGTTAAGAAAACCAAGAGTTTATTAAACTGGAGTTGTATTTGAATACCTCATAGCAATGTTAAAAGGAATCATTCAAATGTTAATAACACCTTGTCTACTATACAAAGGGTACTAGAAAAGTTTTGCAATACAGCTTTGTTTATTTAACCTTTTCAAAGTAATTTCCTCCACACTCAATACACCTCTCCATCTTCCGAAACCAATCTTTAAACCAGTTCTGCCAAATTTCACTAGGGAGTAAAGCAGCTGTCCCAAGCCCGCAGAAGATCATCATAACTGGAAAACCGCCTCCCTTTTAGCTTCATTTTCATATGCGGGAACAGTGCAAAGTCGCAGGGAGCAAGATCTGGACTGTAGGGAGGGTGCTCGATAAGTTCAATCCTGTCGTGGTCAAATGTTCGGTGCAGACTGAAGGCTGAAGCATTATCGTGATAGAGAAACCAGGTGTCCATTCTTGACTTTGATCGCAGGTTCTTCAAAGATCTAATGACTTTAGGCAGGCACTGTTCAGTATACCACTTAGCTGTGACTGTCTTCTGCGAGCTGGAGCATTATCGTGATGGAGGAACCCGGTGTCCATTCTTGACTTTGGCCACAGGTTCTTCATAGATCCAATGACTTTAGACAGGCACTGTTCAGTATACCACAGTATACAGCATCATTTTCTTCTTTACAGATCGGGATTTTCTTTATAACTGCGGGTGTGTCCTCGTCATCAAAGACCCAAACTTTGATTTGAGCTTTGGTCGGCGCATCGTAATAGTACAACCAAGTCTCATCACCTGTCACGATGTTGTTCACATACCGAGATTGTCCCTTATTAATCTTTTTTAGCATCTCCTGGCACCAAGTCACACGTCGTGTCATCTGCTCTTCAGTCAGTCGATGCGGCACCCAGAGAGAACAAAGTTTCTTCACATGCAAATGATCATGCAGAATAGAACGAATTACTTGTGCATTTAGGCCTGAAGTAGCCTCTATCTTTGGTAGGTCACTCGCCTGTCCTCGCCAAGCATTTTCCTCACAGTAGTAACGTTTTCCTCCGTAACCGACGTTCATGGCCTTCCCGGCCTCTCAACATCCTTCACAGTTAAATTTCCCCTTTGAAATTCTCTATACCACCTGAATATCGCTGTGCAATGTGGACAAATATCACCTAGTGCAAGAGTTATTTCTTCGAAGTACTGGTCTATGTTTAAACTACGCGCGAAATTATAATACAAAACTGTCCTTATCTCATTTCGTGCTAATGAATAACTGAGCCCATGGACATGGCGCGGCGGCTACTATGCACGTATGAATATGTCTCAACATGCAGCAACAATAAGCTTCCTACAATTCATTCTTGCGTCATATTGCAAAACTTTCCTAGTACCGGAGGTAATATTAATTCATTATTTTTCAGTATCAAAAGGATACAATAAACTCTACGAAGGAATCGTTCGTTAATATGTAGTAGATAGGGTGTTATTAACATTTGAATGATACCTATTATCATTCTTTTATTCGGCAAATTGCCGTGGTGGCAAGTGTTTGTCTATATATGCTCTGGAAACTTTGTTGCCGACATGCGAGATAGACGCGTTCTCGCGTTGTCGTTCAATACATTTTTGTGCTGGACGAGAGAGGGAGCTAATGTTAATTCACTTAATAGTAATAAAAACAGAGATTTTTAAAATTTTCATTTATTTTATCACAGTGACTTCTTCAGATATTTACAGTAAATTAAATTCTAATGTACACTACCGGCCATAAGTGTTTGACCACACAGAAAGTAATAGAAAAGCGAGTGATAATATTTGCTGCAAAATTAAAATTCGATTGTATATAATCGACAAAAGATAATCGGAGGATTACGCAAAGAATTGAAACACTATAAATTCCATATTTGAAAATGGTAGATACATGTTTGGGTCCTTATCAAATGCAGAAAGTTTTTAATTAATTTCTTGTAATGAATAATAACGACGGAATAGCAGGACGAATTTTCATTAATGATACACATAGTTTGCGTATAGACAACACAAATTACAGACCTGTAACAAAGCTCTACATTTGTATCTGACAATTCCACTCCATACCTTTTTGACGTTTGAATTTCGGTTAACGCAAAACTTACCTTTTTACAAGCTTACAATTTGTGTTGCTTATATTTAAGTTAAAATATTTCATTACTTTAGAAAACTAGTGAACGTATGTACACACTTATATGTAGATATATAAGACACTTCTTTTAAGTTAGTTCTTGCCTGTTTTCAAATTGTACCACTGGTGTTTCCAATATTCCGGGAATTGGTGCTATAATTAAATAACGCAGAACTTATACGCAATGTTATTGATGCCAGACAAGTTTTGACATGTTTATGCAACTATCTAGTGCAACATTGTTCAGTCTGATTCAGGTATTCGACTGATTTAGACGCGTTTTAGTAGCACTATTTTTGTATCCATGGAACACACGGCAAAATCTCAAAGAGCGACAATTTTCTTTTTGTGGAAAGAAATTATTAGTCGTCTGCAAGGAATATTTGGTGAATCTGCAGAATCCAAAAGTACCGTTTATCGGTGGATCGATCGTTTGACAGCCGGTAGAACATCACTAGAAGACGATCCACGCAGTGGGCGGCCAAGCACGTCTGTAAATGAAAGAAACATTACTGCCGTCGAAAACCTACTGAAAGACGACAGGCGAATGACTATTCGTCAAATGAATGTACACCTAGGGATAGGCACAACAAGTTCATGACGTCTTGCATGATTGTTTGGGCGTTAGCAGGGTTTCGGCGCGCTGGGTACCAAGGCTTTTGGGACCAGAACAGAAACTCAATAGGTCCGATTCTTGTCGTCAACTTCAAGAGCTGTTAGCCCGTTACGGTGATGAATTTTGGCAACGAATAATAACCACTGACGAAACGTGGATTCCTTATTTCAATCCTGAGACGAAAAATCAATCCAAAGAATGACGCAAACCTGAAGAAGGGCCTCCACTTAAGGCGCGTGCAATTCCGTCTGTTGGAAAGGTAATGCTTACTGGATTCTGGGATTTCGAAGGGATTATTTTCATGAATTATCTGCCGAGAGGTACTACAATTAATGCAGAATATTATTCAAATTTATTATCCGGACCACTGCGACAGGTACTAGTCAAGAAACGGCGTGGAAAGTTGTATAAGCGTCCGTTATTGCAACAGGATAATGCAAGACCACACACCGTAAGAAAAACGAAGGATGTTTTGAACGATTTACGATGGAAATTGTTGCCGCACCCACCTTATTGCCCGGATCTTGCACCCAGTGATTACCATCTGTTCCCAGATTTGAAAAAATCCTTACGGGGTGTTCGATTTAAAAGTTTAACTGACTAAAAAACGTGCCCTAAATAGGTGGATCGACAAGACACCGAAAAACTTCTTTGAGAACGGCTCAAAAAAATTAGTTTATCGTTGGGATAAATGTATTCAGTTAAATGGAGATTATGTTGAAAAACGACATTGACGAAAATTAACAAAATTATGTTATAAAAATTATATGTAATTCCCAGAACTTTGGAAACATCCCCCGTATTAATAACTTATAATATTCTAATATAACACTTTGCTCGCTCATTTCCAAACTTGTTATCCTCTATTTGATCAATGAAGATTTATTGTTTCGAATAGTTGATTGTTGAGGTCGTCACTTTGTGAAAATCCATTGCACTAAGTCATATTTGAGTGCTCTGCTTACTTTCTATCATGCTAATTTTGTTTCTTGCATGAGATATGATGTGATACACTGGGGAGTGTCGCCGGTGGTGGATAGGGTGTTCCTTATGCAAAAACGGGCCCTGAGAATTATCTTTGGATTGGGCTATAGGGATTCCTTCGGAGAACATTTTCGCAGTAACTCGATATTAACTATTTATGATATTTATATATTAGATCTCCTATGCTTCGTTTCTAGGAACAAAAACACTTTTTCGAGTGGCAATGTAAATCATAAATATGATACACGAACTGATAATTATTTATTGCCTGCCTCACACGCAAAATCTATGTTCCAAAAAGGAAGATATTTTATGGGATGTAAATTACGCAATAACTTACCACTTTGTATTAGAAATATCACAAACTACTCTATTTTTAAAAGTAACCTTAAGCGGTACCTGCTTACGATAAATTGTTATTGTACTCGTATAAATGACTTTCTATGTCCAAATTTATAACATCTTTTTTTCTTATTGAGATATGTTGCTTGCATGAGTGTATACGTAGTATGTATTGATTGCTATTTTCTTATATGTACTGATATGTACTGTACGCACATTGTTTTAGAAATAAAATTTACTATTATTATTATGTTTCCAAACTTTTTAAAGCCATGGCGCCCTTAACTGGATACCTGATAATTTTAAGTCTAAAATAAATTTAACCATTTTTTCCTTTTTACTTCAAAGGATTTCTACTATTTCAGTTAAATCGTCTTTTACTTTTTGTAGTCACTTTTCTTATGTCTTTCTTTTAATTCTTTCTTTTCAGAATCGTGAAAAATGTAACAGAATGAAGATTGTTTGACGAAAGATAGATATAGATATAGATGTGGAGATGAAAATAGAAAAGTAATAAGTACAGAAATACAGGTACGTAGAGAGAAGCCTCAGAACTGCAAAAATACTGGGTTGGCTAAGTACTTTCGGTTTTGTAGTATAAAATAAAACAATTTTTTTTAAACAAAGAATAGTTTTTAATCAATTATATATTTTCCATTTTGCTCAATGACCTTTTGCCATCTTTCTTTCAGCTGCATGATTCCGCGCTCATAAAATTTCTGGTCTTTATCAGCAGAAAACTGAACCAGGTGCGAGTGAAGGTCATCGTCATTTGTGAAAGTTTTACCATTCAAAGAATTCTGCAAACTTCGAAATAAATGGTAATCAGATGGTGCTAGATCAGGGCTGTATGGGGGATGTGGCATCACTTCCCAGCCAAGCTCCAATAGTTTCCCAAGAGTTGCCAAAGATGTGTGAGGCCTTGCATTATCTTGCTGGAAAACTACACCTTTCCGATTTGACAATTCTGGCCGTTTTTCTTTGATTGTTTCATCCAGTTTTATTAATTGTTGACAGTAAATATCAGAACTGATCGTTTGGTTCCTTGGAAGCAGCTCAAAAAAACACAACACCTTTATAATCCCACCAAACTGACAGCATGATCTTTTTTGGATGCAATTCAGTTTTCGATGTGGTTTGAGCTGGTTTATCGTGTTTGCTCCATGATCGTTATCGAACTATGTTACTGTACATGACCCATTTTTCATCACCAGTGATGATTCTTTTTAAGAAAGGGTCGGTTTCATTTCGTCTAGGGTGCATATCGCAAAAGTTGATTCTTTGTGTTAAATGAATTTCTTTCAATTCGTGAGGTGCCCAAATATCAAGCTTCTTAACTAGCCCAAGACATTTTAAATGTTTTTCAATTGTCGTGTGCGATACATGTAGCCTCTCCGCAGCCTCTCGAACAGTTATATGACGATCCTCTTCAATTATGACTTTGATTTGGTCATCTTCAACTTCAGTAGGCCGACCAGAACGTTGCTCATCTTTGAGGGAAAAATCTCCAGAACGGATTTTTTATACCATTTCTGGCACGTGCGTTCTGTTAAGCAATTAGCACCATAAACTTCACATATCTTTTTGTGAGCCGCAGCAACTTTCTTTCGTTTACGGAAATAAAATAGTAAAATATGTCGAAAATGTTCGTTTCTGCACTCCATTTAAAATTAACCCACAACTAATAGCTTTAATAAAAATCACGCACTACTTGCTTCTGAAGTTACGTCAATGCGACTAGTATCACGCGACAAACGGTAAAGTACAGCACTAACATACGTTATACAAAACATAAAGCAACGCTCTCTATCAGTAAAAACCGAAAGTACTTAGTTGCCAACCCAATATAATATAATGTGAAATTTAGGCGAAGTGATTTATTCATTCCTTAGATTTATTATTTCTTTGTAACTAGAATCGATTTTTTTATATATTTCTTCGGCAAATCTTTGCTTTTTAAAAGATTAGTTTCATAAACTTAGAGTTTTTATTTTGAAGTACTGTGCACTAGTTCTACATTTTGTATATTCTTCAAATGTATTTTGTTCCATTGTCAACGAATGCGGCACCCATTTTGCACACATCTTTCTGAAACTCCAAACTTAAACCAAAATATTGCTTACACTGCCTAATGAGATGCCTAGAGCATCTATTAAATCCCCTTCTGTTAATCGACGGTCTTGCAAAACCATATCCTGTATTTTTACTAGGATTTCTGCTGTTGGTGAACGTTTCGAACATCCTTCGCGCGAATTGTCTTCAAGACTTCAGCAGCCCGTATGTGTACTGTTCTAATTCAAGGCAAAGAGTCCTTATACACTTTTAATAATCGTTCATGAATTTGTCTTGGTGCTACACATTCCAAAAATAAGAATTTTTTCACTGCGCGATATTCAACTTTTTCCATTGTAAAAAATTGCGATACGTCAAGTTTGAACAACTGTAAATATAAATGATAAAATATAAAATGAGAAAACTTCACGTGTTCATAAAAAAGTAGTACAATTTTAAAAAAAATAAAACGACGAACTTAATAGCGCCATCTCTCGAACGACAAAACTTATTGAACAACCTGGTATACTGACAGAAGGTTTAGAATGTTGTTCATATAAGTAAATGTTTTATTTATTTTTTAATATAAAATACATATGAAATATTATAAAAAGTAAAAACATATAAATTTATCGACAAAAATATATACAAAAGTTACTAGGAAGTTGAAGACTTTGTGCCACTTTGTCCAGACATTTTCCGAACGTATTCCTTGAAAGGATAAACGTTGCCTTTAGACACAATTCGCAAATTACGAGCGCTTACGAAACGATTTATGTGTGGATTGTGAACTTCCGCTACTTGGGTTGAACATGCGGCGGCTGGGTCACCTGAACCACTCAGCGACCACATCCAGTATTCGTTACCAGGCAAGGCGTTACCATCCCACGCATATGAGACGACTAAGAGTTTTCCTGAAACAAAACTCCCAATTAGCTCTCTAATTTAACAAAGAAATTATTGAATTGTACCTTCGTTGTCCCCTACAAGTTTTTCGTGAGGTTCTCGTCGCGATATGAAGATTCTAATTCCTTTATTTGGATGACCTTTGATTGGAATTATAGATCCGTGTTTATATTTGCCAGATATTTCGGTGGCGGAGATATAGGCGAAATGAATGTCCGAAACGTTGTGCAAATAGTCGCCTAAATATCTGAAAGATGTGTATGATTTTAATTGAATACTCTATATAATATATAACATATATATATATATATATATATATATATATATATATATACATATATACATATATACATACGTGGGATATCTTTTAAGTTTTGCATAGTGGGACATAGAGGGCGCCACCAATCAAATGCCAGTGCTAAAAATTAACCTTAATCTTTAATTAACCTAAATCCAAAGTTTCAGTACGATACGTGTAGTGTTCTAGCTACAACGAAGTTAGTTGAAAAGTGAAATTAAACCGAAAACATTTTCGCGGAATAATTTTTTATAATTTTCGAAGACAATTATCTCAACAAGAATGTCTTGCCGACTTAGTTTCTGTTTTAAACAATGGAGCACCAGATCAGTCAACAATTTCTCATTGGAATAGAGAATTCAAACGTGGACCGATTAGTCTTAGCGACGATCTAAGAGCAGGTTCACCAAAAACGGTGGTCACTCAGGAAAACGCCCATGCTGTGCGCAAGATCATCAACGAAGAACGACATGTGACATATCGCCAGATTGAAGCATTATTGGAGGTTTCGAAGACCTCAATTCAAAAAATTTTACATAAAGAAGTAGTTTCGCGTTGGATACCACATCTGTTGACCGAAGAATAGAAAGCAGCGAAGGTGAATTGATGTCAAAAGAACTCTAGATCGCTTCAACGCCGGAAGCTCGAAAAAAATCGTGTACAACATTGTTAATGGTGACGAGACTTGGGTTTACATATTCGAACCAGAAAATAAACGTCATTCGTCTGTTTGGGTGTTCCAAGGTGAAGAAAAGTCGACAAAAGTCATCCGTTCTCGAAGAGTGCCCAAAAAGATGGTCGCCACATTTGTCTCGAAAACAGGTCAAGTAACAACAATTCCTCTACAAGATCAAAGAACTGTTACTGCAGATTAGTATACAACCATTCGTTTGCCGCAAATTATCGCTGAGCTTCGAAAAACCAACCCCGAACGACGGATCATCCTCCACCAAGACAATACAAGTTCGCACACAGCACGCAAGACAATTTAATTTTTAACCCAACAAAACGTCGAATTATTTGACCGTCCTCCGTACAGTCCAGACCTAAGTTCCGACGATTTCCGAAAATCAAGAACGGACTGCGTGGTCAAAGGTTCCAGTCTTCAGAAGGAGCAGTCGGTGCCTATAAAAACGCAATTTCGGCTCTACCAACAATCGACTGGAGAAACTGCTTCCAGAGTTGGTTCGGGGGCATGCTAAAGAGCTTTAATCTTCGAAAAGAATACTTCGGAAAACAACGAAGTCTTTAAAAGCTATCTACTGTTTTATTCCAGTTTTATATGCAAAACTTAAAATACAACCCACGTATTCATAATTCAGAAATTAAGAAGAATATATATAATTTCTTTTCAATATAAAACAAACTTGTTTTTCTACAATAGTAAAAGAAACACTCGGCGACTATGAAGAAACACGTTTTATTCAGTGCACCCGATGCAAACGAACTCTTTATTTCATATGTTTTTATAAGTATAATTTTACCATATCTTTTATAGGTTTCTATTTCGTATCTAGTTTCATGTTAATTGTAACTTCTTCAATTTTTAATAAAACAGAAATTAATTTTAACAAAAAATAAATAAAAAAATTAATGCCTAGAATCGATCCCAAACATAAAACAAACCGTTCAATAGCAAGGAGGTTTCTCGCAATGACTATCTACTACATAACATAATGTTTATATATATATATATATATACACAGCTTATATCTGGCGCATAAATGATTCATTTTTTTCCGAAACAAACAGGCGTTGACAAAAATACAGTTGTGTGGAGCGTACATTTGCTATGTAGAATCACCATAAAAAGTGCATCAAGTCCATAACCTCCCCTTGTTAAATAAATAAACTTCACACGTATTTTTCTTTACAAGTAGGCTACTGTTATCGTCGACTATATGCGTTAGTGTACATCGTATCTTACTTCAGAATGTCATTGTTGATTATACAACTAATAGGGGTAGAGAGTCATTAATTTTGCATCCGACTGTACATATAAAGCCAGAAATACAATAGATTTACTTAAATTATTTAAACTTACTCAACACGTTTGACAAACGTTTCCAGGAAAATATCCTTTTGATGAGCTGACACCTTCCAAACCCCTAAACCGATACCAACGACATGAATATAGGCACTAACTTTTTTCTCTTTTGCCCTATAGTTTGCCTCGAACAATAATGTATCAAAGCTGAGGGCAAGTCTTTTGGAATATGTTAAATTATCGAAATAATCTCCCCTCGCTATTTCCGTGAAATGTCCACTTCTTTTGCGTTCTTCGGATCGCAAAAAGTCCTCATAAGTCCAGTTCGGTTTCTCGTAGAAGGAGGAAAATAGTGAAGTCATCGTGGGTACAAACGTTGCGCCGTATCCGTTCACTTCATGATTTTGTTTTTCCTCTATAACTAGTTCTTGATATTCCATGCAATTCTCCTTCTCCATGCGCGTTCCTATCAGTCCTATTATGATGCCTTCCGCTTCTAAATTTTCTCTATTCTTCGGAACAATTCCCATATTATTTCTACTGCCGTCGTTTACGAAATATGTATACGAGCTAACGGATAGAAATGCGGAAAGTTTTAGTTCGTCGTAGCTCAGGCAATTTTCCAAAATTAAGTGACCTTTTTGATCGTCCTTGCCGATCTCTTCCCAACCACCGGAACCCTTAGTTCCATCTAACAGCAAGTAATCATCTTCCGCACCTATGAATGCAATTGCGCGTTTCTTCAAGAGTCTCTCAACTAGGTCCAGCATATTCATGTCTTTGTAAAACTTCTTCTCAGCTTTGCTTCCAAATTTACGTTTGTGCAGTATGAAGTCTACGAAAAGCGGTATTAACCGCTCATGCAAAACTGGATAAACCGAGTTTATATTCTCTAGGAGTGTTAATTCTGAAACATTTTTTCTCAAGGATTTACATCTGGCAGTATCGATCGGAAATTTCACAGAAAATTTTCCACTCTCTTCAATAAATTCATTCAAATCTGTATATTGGGGAATCTCTTCATTATTTCCACCTATAACCTTTAATAAACTCTGGCGATTTTCGTCGATCGCTATCGGCGATGTTTGAGGCCAATCTATCAAGGGATACATCGCTACGCACAGCACACTGTAACAAAATAAAACACAATATTTTATAATCGATACGTTCCGTGTATATAAAGAGCGACAATCACATGACGTGTCTCGGAAATTCATTAAACTAGTTTATAAAAAGAGAGGGAAGATAAGCGATAAACAACTCCGGTATTCCACGAACCGCAAGTGACGTTAATATGCAAAAATTTCTAAAGAATAAACCGCAACGATCTATTTTAAAATCACTTATTAAATTGTGGAAGTTTTAATACTTCTTTCTAGCGGAATTTAGTCGAATTAAAAATGCAAAATTATTCGTGAAAAATCTACTTTTTTAAACATTTTTTTATATATACATACACATGCTGCAGAAACGAGTGCTTTCTCAGTAGTGTACGGTTAGTTATTAATCAGTATTAAAAATAATAAATGTAATTACTTACTATTTTAGCTTCTTTATTATGCTGTTGATGTAGAGTGACGCAAAAATTCGTTGTACATAGTATTGTGTCATTAGTATGCCTTCCAGTAATAACTCAATCATACTCCTACGGCGAGGTGAAAATATGTTGGTGTATTTGGAAAAGGAGCGTTCTGCGTCTAATGATGTGATGTTCACGAATTTAAAGAGGACTTTCGCATCATATTCGCATTCTCAGTTTTCAATTAAACTCTTGTCTATACGCACTATAGTTTGAAAATCGCGATTCTTATTTATAACCGCACACAATTTATCGGTTGTTAGTCTTCCTATTACTATACTTAGATTTTCTAACGGGGCTTTGAAGTAATATACTATATTTAGCCCTTCATGTAATGGCAGCTTGGTGTTCTCTAATTTGGAAATAGGATCTAAGAGAATTGAATAATTTTCGGAAATTCGGTCTATTTGAGTATGGATTTCGATATCTGAAACCAGCCGCTGACTTACTGAAATTGCTTGAGCATCTTGCGGATTTAAATTTATGATACGAGGTTTAATAATGTGTAAAAATTTCTCATAATGTAAAACGGCTTTAAGCCACGTTCCCCATCTCGTCAATACCGGCTATGGTGGCTGATGAATGTCCGGACAAGCCTGTTTAAACTCAAGAATGCGTTTTGGAGATTTAATAAAAACTTTTTTGGTAGAAACTATAAATTAGTCTACTTATGGATAATTGTCTCTAATAAATTCAACTACAAGATGACATGCATGGAGCAAACAGGTTACATGAAGCAATTGAGGGTAAGATTGTTTTAGTAACTTTCCAGCTTTAATCATATCCGGACCCCCGTCTGTAACCAACATTGTAAGTTGGGTTGCCGATATGTTGAACTTCCCAAAGGTATGTTTTATAGTTTCTACTATCCTTCCCGCATTTGTCTTCTACAATATTCTACTACGTAAAAGAAAAGCCAAGCATATCTCACCGCTTTTTAAAGTAACCTCTAACATGTTCAATATACTATTCTTTCTTGCATGTGTTGTATCATCTACCGTCAGCCATATTTTTTGATCTTTTAACTCTGCTTTTATTTGATCCGTAATCGTCTTTTTACCCGAGGGAAATTATACTGTAATTGACCTCTCGTTGGCAATCTCCATTCTGGAACGTATTTCCCCCAAATGTTTCGAAATTCTTCATTGTCTACAATATTTCATGGAATGTTGCACACACTTAACATAAAAGTAAAGCCATATAGAAATTTATAATATGGTACATTTTGTTGTGCATTTAACCGGTGTTGTTTGTTATTAACATGCTTTTTACAGACAAAAATAACGTAGGGTAAAATGTTTATATTGCAGACAATACATTTAATCATAGTCCCAGTGTATTCTAATGTCGAAAATCGGTTAAGAAATATTTTAGCACTCATCAATTTAATCCAGCATTCATACATATGTATACCACACGCATATGAATCTCGACTTCGGATACATCCGACGGCTTTCGAAATATATCGTCGCCGGCAATGTGTGCGCACTAGTTTCTACAGGCTTAATACATACGTATAATGAGATTTCGACTCATTTAGAATGCTTATATGTTTATTTTATTACTATCTTTGTTGTATTTGTAATTTAAATAATTTTAGGTAAGATTTTACTTTTTAAAAATTATTTAATGGGAAATTTTGTAAAACTACTATAGATGAGAGGTGTATCCTCTATTACAGTCTCTACAATTCCTATTGTATTTTTCTCTGTCATCTTACTTAATATACGTTATATTCTAATTTCTAAAAATACTCTTTATCTTCTATGTACGTGTCTTTATACACTTGTTTACATGTGAGCACATAACTTACCTTTAGTACCGTACAAAATCCAACAAATTATATGCAATCATGATAACCAGAGTTGGGATGTCTTCCCGCGAACCAGGTTTGTACTGAGTACGCAGCGCCCTCACCAGTGTAATATAATAAAACAAATGAACTGTAGAACTGAATCTTTATATAGGGTGAACATGTAATTATTAAGTATGACGAACGCGAATAAGGAAAAAACGAGACTATTGGTTGACGCAGCTTGTTGATGAATTTTCCGATTTATATTATGATGCTAAGATATAGAATAAAGTTTGCAATAAACCGTTTATGTGTTGAGACATACGCGACTGTAAAAATCATATAAAAAGATTTGGTACATACACTTCTCTACTAATTTATACAGTTTGCGTGGGTCTATTTGACTACTGTTAATCATGTCTGTCATATATGACATATTTAACTATTGCACTTCGTCATGTATTTAATTCATTAAGCAGCTGTAATATTTTATTAATTCATTACATATTTAATTACACTGGAGAACAATTTTTAACGCAATTTCTGTTGAGTTCAATTTTTCAGCTATTTTAAAGTCAAATATGGTTGATTTCATAACTGCAGTTTTCTTCTATCACGTCGTTGAGAATTTATGCTATATTTTATTAAATATAACGTAATTTACTATACGAGGTATGGCAATTAAATAATGCGACTGCACCCATTCCATCGCGCAGTTTACTTTCGAGCTTTAATTGTATAGGACACAGTTAGTGCTGTCGTGATAATGGTTGACATAAAAATCCAGCAGCGAATTAGCCTGAAATTCCTTGTTAAATTAAAACGATCGCCAGCAGAATGTTTACAAATGTAAAAGGAGGTGTTTGGTGATAATGTTATGTCACGTGCGCGAGTTTTTGATTGGCACAAACGGTTTTGTGAAGGTCGGGAAGCGGTCGACAGCGGAAGTTCAGATCGACCTGTCATTGCAAGAACTGATAGGAACGTTTAAAAAATTAAAGAAATTCTGTTGAAAGACTGACGTCTGTGAATTCGGATGATATGTTAAATATTTAATCACTGAAGGTTGATATATAACCTCTTTCCTCATTAATTTTCGAACGGGTATTTTTGCCGTAGTTTTCCAGGTGCGACACTGTTTAATTATCCGCTGATGATGACAACTTAGTTGTCGAAATACGTATACAGAATACGAAAATAAATGTGGAAAGGAGTTATATATCAATCTTCAGTGATTACGTTAATCAACCACAGGCTCCATCAAAATTACCATGGTAAAGATTATCAAAGAAATAGTAAGACACATTTTGCAACATGAATTAAACATGGCAGAAGAACAGGTACACCAGTACGCAATGCCCCATCTGTGGAGTAGTTTTTAGTGAAAAAGCGCATCGCTGTGTTTGATCATCCTCCATATTCGCCAAATCTCACACCATGTGGCTTCTACCTGTTTCCAAAAGTGAATAGTGCATTAAAGGAAGCACATTTTCAGTCTGTTAAACATGTAAAAGCAAAAACGGCAGAGTTGTTGACGAGGCTGACAACCGATAAACTATAGCATTATTTTGAACAATGAAAGACACGTATACAACGATGTATAGATAGGGGAGGAGAGTTGATGGGAATAAAAGCTAAATATAGGCTTATTTGCAATAAATAACATTTATTTTATAACACCAATCTCGTTATTTAATTGCCACGCCTCGTATTATTTAGTAGAAGCGACAGAAACGAAATAATTTTGGAAAAACAAACATAACAATTAAATGGGACTTTAGTGAGAGACTTAGGGTGAATTATGGGCTCACATATACCTGGGTAAATTGGGAAAATCGATTTTTCAAAAAGGTGCTTATTCGAAAGTACTATACTTCGAGTGTCTACCCTGAAAATTTGATAAAGAAATTCGCAGTAATGACGAAGTTATAGCGTTTTGTAACCGACCGGGTAAGCAACGAATAAAGGTCGGGGCGCAGGTAGACGCGGCCTTTGTCATCCGTTTGGCTATAGTCTATACATACGATCCGGGTGTTCTCTCTCCTGCAAGAGCATGTTCCGAGAAGTTGATGGGCCTTAGGTTAGGTATACATACTTTAAGACGCTCAGTGCCCAGTCGTTCGTTGTTCGTCGAAAGTATAAATCACGTCATCTGGAAAATTGCGCCAAAGGAAGTGCACAGCGGCCTTAAAATTGTTGAAATTGCTGTAAATATCGGTGCATGTATCTTCAATGAGGACGCGAGAAGTATATTGCAAATAATGCAAATATTGGACGTCAAGACAGGGAGAAACGCACATTGTTGGGCTGAATCTGAATCAAGAACGAGGTTGACACAGCAAAAAGAAGGATTTAATGGAAGCATCAACGTCTAGAGAAGATCCGTCATATGACCCAGGAATCGATGATTTCATATAAGTTTAAAAATAAACCAGTTATTCCATTGTAAAGTGAATCAAAACTTTAAACGCGTTTTACTCGAAACAGTATTTTCAAAATCGGTACCAGAAATATCTCCGCAACTACTGGACCGATCGGGATCAAATTTTGCAAAGTTATGCTTCACACAATAATCTAGTACTTATCGAGCCTTTTTTTCGATATTTGACATAGTTTCTTTTTTTGTCATAATTACTCAACAATTTTAAGGCGAGAAACCGCCAGTTTTATGCAAATGACTGCCATGACCCGAAAAAATTTAATTCGCAAATTCTGGCTCAATAAGTACTAGTTCTGTCTATCTACTTTAAGAAAAAAATTTTTTTTTTTTCAGATAAGAAATGGCAGAGGCACGTCTGGTACCGCGAACGCTATCGACAGAAACACACCCAGGAAAAACGACTGCAATTTTTTTACCGTTCGAAATTTTCGAACCCAATTTTCACACAATTTATAATAAAAGCCATACTTTAAAATGTTTATTGTGGATTTTTAAAAAAATGCAGTTTTATACACGAAAAAAAATCTTAAACATGACCCTACTTTTAGGTGCTCAGCTATATGTGAGCCCTTATGCTAACGTATGATACAGTATTTGAAGACTAATTCAATCAAGCCAAAATTAATAATAAAGAAAACATAATTCTGAAGTATAAGGCATCTAAAAACAAACATTGACTAGAATATCACTCGCCAAAGTAGTGAAAGTACCCATAAGTACCCGCCCTGACCTAGAGATTGCGGTAGTTGTTTGAAAAATATCAATGTATTAAAAAGTACAAAATCTATGAAGCATAAGTTTCAAGTTTGAAGACGCCACGTTGTTTAGTATTTGTTTGGCCGCAATCAATAGTGAACGTTTTCAGGGAATTTGTAAAAATGGAGAAAATTGGTCGTCGTTACGTGATACAGTAATTTTATTTGAAAGCCCTCAGCCCGACCAATATAAAAGCTGAACTGGATTCTACTCTGGGCGAGTCTGCTTCTTCGTTTACGACAGTGAAATATTGGGTAGCAGAGTTTAAACGAGGCCGTACGAGCTGCCAAGACGAGCGTCGCAGTGGTCGACCAAATGAGGTGACGACTCCAGAAATGGTGAAGAAAATCCATAAAGTAGTACTGGATGATCATCAACTGAAATGCGCGAGCTAGCAGACATAGCAGGCATTACAAAAAATGCGGTAATATACATATTATATATATATATATATATATATATATATATTATCTGCGAATTTGGACATGAGAAAGCTGTGTGCAAGATTGGTGCCGCGCTTGCACACACTAGAGCAAAAACAGTGTCGTAAAGATGTTTCAATTGAGTGTTTAGCGAAGTTTCATATCAACAAAGCAGAATTTTTGCGCTCTTTCATTACTATGGATGAAACATGAGTCCATCACTTCACACCCGAGACAAAAGAACAATCAAAACAATGGACTCAAAAGGGAGAACCGGCTCCAAAGAAGGCGAAGACCGTTTCATCTGCAGGCAAGGTCATGGCTTCGATTTTTTGGGATGCGCGTGGAATAATTTTCATTATTTATCTTGAAAAAGGATCAACTATCAACAGCGAGTATTATGCGAACTTATATCAACGTTTGAGTGAAGAAATCAAGCAAAAACGGCCGCACTTAGCTAAGAAGAAAGTCTTGTTTCATCAAGACAATGCACCAGCTCACAAATCCGTTAATGCAATGGCCAAAATTAATGAATTAAAGTTTAAATTTCTACCTCATGCACCCTATTCGCCAGATTTAGCCCTCTCGGATTATTTTCTGTTCTCAAACTTGAAAAAATGGCTCAGTGGTCAAAGATTTTCCGACGATGAAGAAGTGATATCAGCAGTTAATGGCTATTTTGAGGAGCAAAACAGTTCTTATTATAAAACGGGTATCGAACTTATTGAACATCGCTGGGAAAAGTGTATAGAGCTGAAAGGAGATTATGTTGAAAAATAAATATATTTCTTTCCAAAATTTGAGTGTTTTCTTTGTTGGATCGGGTACTTTTGGGACCATCCTCGTATTATTCTTCACGAGCTTCTTAACCTATCTCAACCCAGTGCAACGCCCTCAGAAACAAGTGCAGGTCGACAAATATTTTCGACCGAATAATGGTGATGAAACGTGAGTTCGTCACTAGTAAGCAGAAAACTATACAACGGCATAAGAAGAGTATACACCTCCTATAAAAATTCAGTCACTCTATCTGTCAGAAAAATCAAGGCTACAGTGTTTGAACTCAAAAGCACTTTCGCTGAACGATTACAAAATGGTGAAACCATAAACGAAGCCTTTTACGCAACCACTTTGCGTAATTTTAGGGAAGTAATTACAGAAAAAAGGCGGTGAAAATTGGCCGAAATCTAAAAAAGGAAGCAAATCATATACCGTGCTTTCATATTAAAATGCTACAAACACCGTATCATATTATATTCGGGTCTAGATACCGAATGCTGATCAGAATGTAATTTGGTGGGGCACGAGTCAGTCGAATCACAACAACGACTGACTACAGATTACAGATTAAGTAGTTGTTCGTGGTACTTGGCGGAAGGTCTATCACTGACTGTCCAAATTGTTTATGTCCAAAAATTAATAAATTAGGTATTTTTACAATAAGTTTCGCATTGAACTAAAAGACGTTTTCTAATAAAATGCTTAAAAATAAAAAAAACTCTTAAAGAAGCTAAAAAATAAAATAACTTCTCGGAACTTAAAAAATACTCTTTAAACAGAAAATAAATATAACTTGCCAAAACTTATAAAATACTTTTTAAATACAGAAAATAAATTCAATTAATTAAATTCTCAAATGTCCCTCCTGCTTGCGCTAAACAGTACCCCAATCTATTATAAAATTCATTTCGAACATTGGCCAGTACAAGAGGATTAATAATTTGGAATTGGTGTTCGATATTAACCCGTAATTCTTCCAAATTATTAGCCCTTTCGTCTTGATGCCCATATAACTTTGATTTTATGTAACCCCATAAAAAAAGGTCATTAGGAGCTAAGTCTGGTGACCTTGATGGCCAGCGAATTGTACCACTATTAGATATAACTCTTTGGGGGAATATATTATTTAAATATTCATTCACAATTCTAGTTCCATGGGCCGGACAACCATCATGCTAGAACCATACGTTCTCTAAATTGGGATTAATAGTTCTCAAAGCAGGGACAATGTCGTTTCGCAGAAGATTCAAATATATTTCCCCATTTACATTTCCTTCGATAAAGAATGGACCAATAATGTTATTCCCATAAATACCAGCCCAAACATTCAATTTTTCAGGATACTGTGTCCCCGTATTCAATTGTTGATACTCGTTTTCAATAGACCAATATCGAAGATTCGACGGTTTGTGTTTACCGTGCAACGGAAACGTGAATTCATCAGTAACCACGATAGTCTCAATGAAGTGTTCATTCGCATTTACACGTCTTATTACAGTTTCACAAAATTCCATTCTGCGGTGTTGATCAACATGAAAAATTTCCTGATGGTATTTATAGGATGTGTATTTATTTTTCTTTAATATCTTATGAACATTACCCACGCTAATACCTATCTCTTCTGATATTTTAGATATAGTAATATTGGAATTTTCTTCGACCATTGCGCACACCATGGCTTCCTGCATTTCTTTATCGTTATTTATTCTCCGTATTTTATGACATTTACATCCCAAAATGCAACCTTCTGATTTAAACTTTTGAACTACTAATGATATTGTTGTTAATGCAGGAAAGGGACGATCTACATACTTTTCAGAGAAAAGGCGCTGGATACGCCGTAAAGAATTAACTTTCAAAGTCCATGTTATCATTTGAATTTTTTTTTCCAATGTATACGTTATCAAAGTAATATAATTAAAAAAATATTTAAATTTAAAAGTCTTGCCGTAACACACTCTCCCAAATGCAAACCACGAATGACCGTTAATACTATATCAATACGCCTACAGTCAAATTAATGGTGGGGCTGCAGCTAGTACGATCAGTAGTCAGTTATAGTCGTGGTTCAAATGACTCGCGCCCCACCACTTTACATTCTGATCGGTATTCGACAGCTAGACCCGAATATAATGTGGTACAGTTTTCGTAGCGAGGTAAAATGAATGCGCGGTATGTAAAGTGCAGCACTGGTAAGCAATATGGGCTTTTGTGACAAAAATCTACAATTAATATGTTGGGGTGTACAAAATTTGAAATAAATATTTTATTTAATATAATAGTACAAAACGAATATCAAAATATTATAATAAGTAACAGTACAATTGAATAATTAACATATATATATATAACATAATTTATTAAAAAACATTTGAATATTTATACTTTTTATTGTTTATTTTGAACCAGGATCTTCTGAACGTATTCTTCAAAAGGATAAACGTTTCCACGTGATGCTATTCTTAAATTGTGCGCACTGACATGTCGATTAATGTGCGGATTGTGTATTTCTGCGATTTGTGTCGAACAGGCAGCAGCAGGGTCACCAGACGAACCCAACGATCCGTTCCAGTACTCATTACCAGGTAAAGCATTACCATCCCATGCATAGGAGACGACCAGTAGTTTACCTGAAAAGAAATTTTCAATGAATGGGCATATTTTGAAGTTGCAATGAACAGAATATACCTTCGTTGTCTCCTACAAGTTTCTCGTGAGGTTGCCGTTCTGATATAAAGATTCTAATTCCATTATTTGGATGGCCTTTAATCGGAATCGTGGATCCGTGTTTGTATTTACCACAGGAGTTAACATTAGGGATATAAGAGAAATGAAGATCCGAAACGTTGTGTAAATAATCGCCCAAATACCTGAAAATATTAATTATTTAAGATTAAAATACCTTTATTCTACAAGCTTAGCATACGTTTAGTAATTAACTGTATCAAAACATTGTAATAAGTTAAATAAATATCCAACATCTTTACATGTATTTGAGAAATTACGTGGGATGTCTCTTAAGTTTTGCATAGTGGGTCATAGAGGGCGCCACTACTCAAATGTCGGTACTAAAAATTAACCTTCATCTTTAGCTAGCCTAAATCCAAAGTTTCAGTGCCATACGTATAGTGTTGCAGCTACAACGAACTGTCAAAGTTGACAAGTTAGTTGGAAAACGGAATGAAACCGAGAACATTTTCGCGGAATAATTTTTTATAATTTTCGAAGACAATTATCTCAACAAGAATGCCTCGCCGAGTTGGTTTCTATTTTCGGCAATGAAGCACCACATCAGTTAACAATTTCTCGTTGGTATGGAGAGTTCAAACGTGGACGGATTAATCTTAGCGACGATCCAAAAGCAGGTTCGCCAAAAACGGCAGTCACTTAGGAAAACATCAATGTTGTGTACAAGATCATCAACGAAGATCGACATGTGGCACATCACCAGATTGAAGCATTATTGGGGATTTCAAAAACCTCAATTCGAAAAATTAGTTTCCCGTTGGATATCGCATCTGTTGATCGAAGAACAGAAAGTAGCTAGGGTGAATCGGTATCAAAAATAGGAAACTTTAGAAACGTGTACAACATTGTCGGTGGTGAAAATCTTGGATTTACTCGTGCGAGTCAGAAAATAAACCCCAGTCGTTTGTTTGGGTGTGAGAAAAGCCGGCAAAAGTCATTTGTTCTCGAAGTGTCTCCAAAAAGATGGTCGCGACATTTGTCTCGAAAGAAGGTCATGCAGCAACAATACCTCTACAAGATCAAAGAACTGTTACTGCCGATTGGTATACAACTATTTGTTTGCCGCAAGTCATCGCTGAGCTTCGAAAAAACAACTCAGAACGACGAATCGTCCTCCACCAAGACAATGCAAGTTCGCACACAGCTCACAAGACAATTGAAATTTAACCCAACGAAACGTCGAATTGTTGGACCATCCTCCGTACGATCCAGACCTAAGTCACAACGATTTCTTTATATTTCCGAAAAATCAAAAACGGACTGCGTGGTCGAAGGTTCCAGAAGGAGCAGTCGATGCCTTCAAAAACGCAATTTTGACTGTACCAACAAACGAGTGCAATAACTGCTTTCAGAGTTCGTTCGAGCGCATGCAAAAGTGTATTAATCTTCGTGAAGAATACTTCGAAAAACGATGAAGTCTTTAAAAGCTATCTACTGTTTTGTTCCAGTTTCATATGCAAAACTTAAAAGACACTTCTGCTAACTGTCTATGAATCGCTGAAGAAGTGCCGTACCAAACGTCGCCCTACAAAAAAGTAATTCCTTTTACAATTGGCCAAAAGTGTCCATTTCTTCAAATACAGACTACAAACGATATTCCAAATGAATTTCATCTATACTCATCTTTCTGATTTGCAAACTTAACTGGCGGCTGTTACTAATTTTACCTATATAGTAAGAATGGGAGTAAATAACTTTAACCCCACTACGAGAGTTTCTTAGAAACATTTTAACGACCTTCATTTAATGGCTGCTTTTTAAGAAACGAAATAGAACAGATTTAATATTTAACTGACAAAAATACCGAATTGTATTAGTCACTCATTTGTTGTCATTTGAGTTACTAACCGAGACGCACATTTCGTGGAAGGAATTATGAACAAATTTATATATTTGGACATTCTAAAACAAAATCCGACAATCAACAAGGAATATACTGAATTTAAAAAAATAGTCAATACAAATAACAACTGTATTTTTTAAAAAAAATTCACACTTTCAACAAACCACACATTATTCTATTTCCATAGTATCTCATATGGAATATAAAAGGCTCACAATAACATATATCGTTGGTTTTCCGCGGTGGAATCTAAATTTGTTAATAGAAAAAATATTATGTTTGTATAGGAATGACATTAGATATGATAATAGGATTACTTCCTGTAGTTTTGTAATGGTAGGTAACATAAATATGTATAGATACATATGTAGGTCTATATTTGCTAGAAGAAGTTTCTTCGCCGGATTTTTAAATAGAAATTGTTTTAGATATTTTCATTTTTCTTTTCGATTCCAGGATTGGTACCGGACATAATTTGTAACATTTTTGTGTTTATTCCATATATTTCTAGTGTATCCTTTGTTTATTTTAGTCACGGAATCAGAAAGAAGTGAACACGAACAATTTAGAATATTATTGGTATATTCTTGAATGTATGAATTCTTCTGGATTTGGATTAAGTTATTAGCTATATTGCATACAAACATATTCAACGCGTTCGCGGTTGAGGTTTGAAAACGTCTAATTAATAAATTATTATCTTTATAATATTTCATATTCCGTTTTATTTGTTACTAGAATTGTGCATCGAATAAAAAAATTCTTCTACCCTTGTTCTCTTACTTTCCTTGGGTGGAATTGCTTATAAATATTGAGTATTTTCTTTATGTCATCACTTGTTCTGTAATTATTTACTTCGTGAAGATTTGTTCTCGTATTCCTAATTGGCCTATTTATTAGAGAAAATACAGCCAAGAACTTGCCACTGAATTTTCAATTTTGTCAAGACAACGACCCGAAGCACACTTCTTGTATTGTAAAACAGTGGTTGTTGTACAACTGCCCAAAAGTCTGTAAACCACCACGCCAGTCTCCAAATATAAAAATAATTGAAAATTTATGGTATATGTTGGAGATAGGGATACGCAGACACGAAATATCAAACAGAAACGATCTAAAACAAGCTCTATTAGAAGAATGGGAAAAAATTTTGCCAAATTTTACGAAAAAATTAGTAGAACCTGTTCCAAGTAGACTAAAGGCAATTATCCAAGCAAAGGGCAACCCTACCAAATAATAAGGAAATAATATGTTGACTAACGTATTTTAATAACTGCATCATTTTCACTGTAACATTGATTTATCAGCTTTTAACATAGTTCTTCTTAATAATTGTGTTGTGTTCAATGAATTGTCTTTTAATTTTGCTATAACAATGTATAATATTCTTGCAAAACTGCAATGTGTTTAATTCTTTTTCAAAAACGATTTCTCGTTATATAATCTCAAGAAGCAAGCACTGCATCATTTTCAGTGTGAGTCATTGTAGTTAAGGAATTATGCTAACAAATAATAATTACACAGGGTAACAAAATGAAAAAAAAATTTGGTGCCGGAAATCTAACATCTGATTTTAGATGTTTTTAATGTGCTGATTCCAAAAATGCCATCAGATTTTTTTTATCAGCTCTAGTTTTTGAGATACAGGTTACAGGTTAATTGATATTTTTTCTGATAAAGGACAACAAATAAAGAGATAAATATGTACTTAATCGTCAAAATAGAAATTTCCCAGAATGTAATTAGCCAAATGGAGACCTGGAATTGTCCCTGACCCAATGTCCCTATACTAGGAACTACTCAATACACTGCTTCAAGGAAAACAAAACGTGATCGACGAACCTTTGGTTGCAAGACAAAAAATCTTACTTTCGCCCTTGCATATCAAGCTAGGCTTAATGAAGCAATTTGTGAAGGCTTTAAATCGAGATGGAAATTGTTTTGGGTATTTATTTGGGTGGCATTAGCACGGAAAACTAAAAGCTGGTATATTTGATGGTCCTCAAATAAGGCAACTTGTTAAAGATCCACAATTCACCACATCAATGAACGAGACTGAATCTAACGCTTGGTGTTCATTTGTTCAAGTAGTACAAAATTTTCTTGGCAATCATAAAGCAGAGAATTACATAGAATTAGTGGAAACTATGCTTTAAAATTTTAATATTCTCGGCTGTAACATGAGTATAAAAGTTTACTACCTCCACAGCCACCTAGATCGTTTTCCAGAAAACTTAGGTGATTGTAGTGAAGAACAGGGGAAAGATTCCATCAGGATATTAAAACTATGGAAGATCGTTATCAAGGACGATGGGATAGCCACATGATGGCGGACTACTGCTGGAGCCTTCAGCGAGACTGCCCTAGTAAACTCCATTCTAGAAAGTCGTATAAAAGAAAATTTTTATGTGATTAGTGACTAATGTAATTATGTAAATTAAGTTTTTGCAATAAATACTTAAATCCATGTGTCTTTGTTTTTTTAACTGTCAATAGTAATATTATATATTATAACAGTTCTAACGTAAAATATCATATATACACAATTTTTTTAAAAAATCTCAAAAACTTGATCTGATAGACCAAATCTGAGAACTTTTTTACATTCTGCATCCAAAAATTACCCAGGAACAGTTAAAAAATCGCAGGCACCAAAATGTGTGTTGGCCTGTGTTATATAAATAAGAAATGTATATATCCCTATTTCAATTTTATACGAAGCTTTTATAGTAGCTTCCATATAAAATTAAGCCAATTTATTATTCGAATAACTGGTTTCAATAAATTCATTCAAGGTCGTATATTGGTAATCTTCTGATTATTTTTATCTTCAATACTTAATAAATTACGATTGTTTTCGTCGGTTAGTACTGACGAATTTTAAGGCCGATTTATTAAATGATACATCCTGAAGTGCGTTCCACCAACATGACACAGCACAAGATTACCTAATGATCATGTAGTATACATAAACGTTTGCATATACGAATATCTGTATGTTTACATGATGCAGTGATTCACATGTTTCCCAGTAATTAATAACAATTATTTTAACAAAGATAAAAAATTAGATAAGTGATATAAATCGCTGAAACAAAATTCCACAAACAATTGATTGTATACTATTAAAGCAGAAAAATAAAATATGAGAATCGAAATTAATTTTAACTCCAGTTAATTACATACAACAGTAATATTACCACGCGATCAATAATTTGTTTTTGTGTGCTATGTGCAAGACTCGCCCGATGTAATGAAGTCAATAGAGTAAACACTGCACAACTGATGTGTGTTTTTTATTACCACCTGTTTAAAAGAACCATTCCATTATCGATATTCGATCAAAATCTGTCGATCTGAATATGCACGACTTTATATGCACAACTTGCTGTGATTGTAAAATCTAGATGTTAACTATGAATTGTGTTATCCAAAAGGCAACTAAAGTACTGGTTATATGGATAGCAAGAGATAATAATTTTCTAAATATTTTCCCATAAAAAAAAAACGATACAAAGAACGTTTCAGAAAGTTTGCGATGCTCTGTGGGTATGAAATCGATGTAAAAAGTGTGCTGCATAAAAAATAGCAGAAACTGTGTTTCTAAAACTAAAGAAAATCTATTTATGACATGAATATCTATCTAGAATTGGTTCTGATAGAGTATAGAGATGATCAGAAAGGTGTACTTGAGGTACGATGGAAAAGCAACAACAGTCCTGGTACAGACGTTTGAAAAGAATAACAATTACCTATAAATCTATGCCAACGAGGTGAATGTAAGCGTTTGTCCCTCTTTGTCTAGCTTTATAATTTGCTTCGAACGTCAATGCGTCTATACTAGAAGCCAGTCGTTTGGACTGGATGACTTATTGAAGAAAACACCATATAAAATCTATATGAAATCACGGTAAATGAAGGCAATAAGAAGCTCCAATGATAAGACTTCAGTAAATCTTTAAAAACCCAAACTAATCCGTCATAAAATTAATCGGTAATGAATATTTCATGTAATAAAGAAAATCTATTGCAGAGAAATCATAAATTCAAAGGAACCAAATCATATTCGAAAGAATACAAACACCTGAAAGTGGTCCTGGTGCAGCATGGAGAAGACCAGAATGGTATACTTTATACACGATGAAAAAGTAACAACTACCCTGGTATGGACATATGAAAAGATTAACAAATAACAGGTAACCTATAAATCTACGTCGATGACGAGAATGTAATCATTCATCCTTCTTTATCTAGCTCTATAATTTGCTTCCAATATCAGCATGTCGATACTAGATGTAAATCGTTTGGAATGGGTGACTTATCGAAGAAAACACCATCTAAAATCTATGTAAAATCATGGTAAAATGAAGATAAAAAAGTTCCACTGTTTAGACTTCAGAAAATCTTTCAAAATTCAAACAAAACTGTCATAAAATTAACCAACAATTAATATTCTATGTAATAAAGAAAGTCTATTGAATGGAAATCAAAAATTCAAACGAACGAAATCAAATTCAAAAGAATACAATATGTTACAGTATTGATATGTCCAGAAAGGTATACCTTAGACACAATGGAAAAGAAATAACAGTCATGGTATGGACATATGAAAAGAGTAATAAGTAACAAGTTACCTATAAATCTATACCAGCGACATGAATGTAAGCACTTGTCCCCTTTGTCTAGCTTTGTAATTTACTTCGAACAACACCGTGTCTATACTAGAACCCAATTGTTTGGAAAAGGTGACTCATTGAAGAAAATACAATCTGCAATCTTTGTGAAAACATGGTAAAATGAAGATAAAAAAGTTCCACTGTTTAGACTTCCGAAAATCATGAAAAAAGTCAAACCAGCCTGTTATAAAATTAATCAACAATTAATATTCGATGTAATAAAAAAAATTTATTAGATGAAAATCACTAAATAACAGATTACCTATAAATCTATACCAACGACATGAATGTAAGCACTTGTTCCTCTTTGTCTAGCTTTGTAGTTTACTTCGGACAACATCGTATCTATACCAGAACCCAATCGTTTGGAAAAGGTGACTTATCGAAAAAAGCAGCCTGCAATCTTTGTGAAAACACGGTAAAACGAAGATAAAAAAGTTTCACAGTTTAGACTTCAGAAAATCTGTAAAAACTCAGACCAAACTGTCATAAAATCAATCAATGTGTAATTTTTTGTTTTAGAAAATACGAGAATGCTTTAAATTGTTTCAAGAGCTATTTTGAACACCCTAGGTACACTCACTTATTCAAAACATCTAAAATATACTGCTAACGAAGTAATTTGAACAAACATCTTAAAGTAGCTGATTGAACTTCTTCCTGACGCTTTCTGAAGAAGCTTGAAACCATGTTAACGAAAACGTAACCATATTATTTACAAATTAATATTTTCAATTATGCTTTATCACAATGGAGGAAAGTTCCGGTTTATTCTGACATGAAGACAATAACAAGGCTTTTCTAACCAAAGTTAAAGTAACACACTTCTTATCTTTATATTAATCAATGTCAATTTCGTCTTCCTAGTTCTCATTGTATAACTATTACAATATTATCTTACAACTTACATAACGCGCTTGGCAAAAGTCTCCATGAGTACCGCATTTTGATGGGGTGAAATCTTCCAAACGCCTAAACCTATACCAACGACGTGGACGTAAGCACTTATTCCTCTTTCTTTAGCTCTAGAATTCGCCTCGAATAACAGCGTGTCTATACTGAGAGCTAATCGTTTGGAATAGGTGACATTATCAAAATAAACACCTTCCGAAATTTCCGTGTAGTAATGTAGAAATTTTAAAAGAATTTTCCACTTCCTAGACTTCAAAAAATCATTATAAATCCAACATGGTTTCTCGTAAAAATCGGAAAATAATTTAGGCGTTGTGCGTGCATCTTCTCCATATCCATGTTCTTCGTCGTTCTGTGACTTTTCTATAACAATTTCTTGGTACTCCATGACATAATTTTTCCCCAAACGCGGACCAATCAATCCTATGATGATGCCTTCGTCTTGTAAATTTTCCCTGCCGGCTGGAACAACGCCTCCGTTCTTCCGCTTACCATCGTTTATAAAATAAGTGTAAGAACTGATGGATAGCAGTGCCGAAAGTTTAATTTCATCGTAACTCAAACAGTCCTCAATAACTAAAGGGCTCTGTTCGCTATCCTTTCCGATTTCTTCCCAACCATCGCGTCCCGTTACCTTGTTCGTCAAGATATATTTATCGAATTGGCCCACGAACTTTACAGCCCGTTTTTTCAGCAATCTATCCACTAGATCTAATAGATTCATGTCTTTGTAGAGTTTCTTCTCTATGTCGCTTCCAAACTTGCGTTTGTGCAATATGAAATTTGCGAAGAGTGGTATCAGTTGCTCGTGTAAAACTGGGTAAACGGAATTTATGTTTCTCAAAAGAGTAGCTTCCGGTACCTGTTCCTTTAACGTTTTACATCGGGCAGTTTGAATCGGGAACTTGATCTCAAATCCATCACTAGTTTCGATAAATTCACTTAACTCTGTATATTGTGGGTGTCTACAAACACTTGTGACTAACAAATCTTTCTGTGATTCATCGATAAAAACCGGCTCATGAACGGGCCAGTCGATTAGAGGATACATGGCGATGCGCGCGCGTTGGTAGACTGAGTAATACCTGTCTGTTGTTGTATCTAGCTTATATAGGATCTAGCACATTGACGTTACGCGTTTATAATGCATTTATTCAAAATCTGGTAATTTGACCACAGGAGATCGTAGTGTTTTACGATATACGTAGATACTTTTGCGCCTACGCGCGTGTAGTTTGGCTAGGCTACATACGGGGGCTTTTAAAATATTAATTTAGCACGTATTAATTAACAAGTTTTAGATAGATAGATATTTATTGTCATATTGGCTAATACAAACAATTATCGAAGAAAAATTATAAATAGAAAAATAATATTTCTTTATCAGTCTGTTGGAATTCTATATATTTAATTAATAAAATACTACATAAAAGAAATCTAAAGGTCCACGGTACAACAACGCGTTCAAATTGTTGAATTATTTTATGAAAATCAGCATTCTGTGAAAAGAGTTTTTAGAAAATTACGTGAATTTTATGGTTTACATAATCGTCCATCTAAAAGCACTATTTGTCGAATTATTAAAAAATTTCAAGAGACAGGTTCCGTGGAAGATCAAAGAAGTGAAAAATACAGTCGTAGTGGTCGTTCACAAGAAAATTTTGGTTTGGTTCCTGAAAGTGTTGCTGAAGATCCTGAAATGTCCATTAGACGACATTCGCAATAACTTGGACTTAGTGGATCAACAACATGGCGTATTTTACACAAAGATTTAGCTCTGAAGGCGTATAAGGTTCAAATAACACAGGAACTGAAGCCATTAGATCATTTGAAACGACGTTCATTTGTCAACTTCATCAATGAACAACCAGCTGATTTTCTCAAAAAATAATGTTTTCCGATGAGAAACATTTTGATCTTGGTTGCTATGTTAATAAACAAAATTGCAGTACCTGTGGTGAGGAAAATCTGCGAATTATTCATGAGAAACCTCTCCATCCTAAACGAGTTACTGTTTGGTGTGCATAATGGTTAGGTGGTGTAATTCGACCTTACTTCTTTGAAAATGCTGCTGGTGAAACTGTAACTGTCAATGGTGATCAATATCGTGGGATGATAATCGAATTTTTGTGACCTGAATTAATGAATCTTGATCTAGAGGATATGTGGTTTCGAAAGGATGGCGCTACACCTCACTTTGCACACGAATCAATTGATTTATTGAGAGAAAAATTTCCTGGATATGTAATCTCAAGAAACGGTGATGTTAATTGGCCACCAAGATCATGTGATTTGACACCGTTAAACTGTTTTCTTTGGTGTTATGTGAAAAGTCAGGTTTATAAAAACAATCCGCAATCAATTCCTGCTTTGAAAGATGTAATTATTCGTGTCGTTGGTAAGATAGAGCCTCAATTATGTCAAAATGTCATTGAAAATTTTATCAAAAGAGTGGACATCTGTGGAGCTGCAAGAGGAGGCCATTTGGCAGATATTATTTTTCGAATATAAATGTCATAACTGATACTTCAATTACTTATAATGAAAGTGAATGCAAATTATGCGTTTTATTTATTCTTTAAGAAAACCGCGAAATTTGAAACATCCTTTATAACAAAAAAATCGTTTTTGAAAAAGAATTAAACACATCGCAGTTTTGCAAAAATATTGTATATTGTTATAGCAAAATTGAAAAACAATTCATTGAACACAGCACTATTAATAACAAAAACTATGTTAAAAGCTCATAAATCATTGTTATAGTGAAAATGGTGCAGTTATTAAAATACATTAGTTAGTTAAGAACAGACTCCACTAATTTTTTCGTAAAATTTAGCAAAATTTTTTCCAATTTTTCTAATAGAGTGTCGTAACTGATACTTCAATTACCAATAAAAAGTTTTTGAAAGCGAATACAAGTTATGTGTTTTATTTATTCTTTAAAAACAAAACGCAAAATTTGAAACAGCCTTTATGTGAAGATCCTATTACATACTATTTTTATTATATACAATTTCATGCAGTTGCACTTATATATTAGGTGTGCAAGAAAATATCGACCGAAGAAATTCCACACGGTGTAATGAAATAAAAGATTTATCGAAATTACTTAAAAACACTTGTAGGCCAGCCGTTCTTATATAAAGTTGGAACCACAAAAATTTGCCGGTGTGTCAATAACGCTGCAAAATACGAACATATACCGGTATTTGTCCAATTCATCGGTAGTCACATGTGCTGAGGAAAAAAAGGGCGCAAACGGTTTTCTAATAGAGTTACGCGCTACGTCTTATTAACAAATCGTGATAAAAATAGAAACAGACGTATGCAGAGCATATATGCACACATGTGTCACGTATAATAAGATAAAATAGCGTTTTGACTTTTGACTTACGAAGTTTGTTTTTTCTACGGTTCTGATATTGTTATATTCCTTGTATTTTACTGCTGTTATTTGTTATTGTTCTAATTTATCATATTTATTTCATTATCCTTGTAAGTTTATACTTAGGTAACCTACTTAGGCAGCTTTCACATTTGCTACTTATGGATTAGGTATAGTCATGCTAGATGCAAGTCTTGATTCTTTGAAACTGAAGAATGCAACGGAGGACCTTTATTGTCCGTTAATTCTGTACAAGAGGTAACATTTTCATTGTCACTTTACAAAACAAATTTCGAAAAGCAATATTTTAAAGAGTAACCGCAGCATTAGGTATTTCGAATAGTGTTTAATATCAAACACAGGACAGGAGCTGAAACTGCGATACCAGTAGGACCTTATTAACCACGTAGCAAGTTGAAAAGTCGAGATATAGATGAACGGGTGAAAATGGAAGTTCGTAATATTATATACGATATGTACAGAGAATGTATGTACTTAAAATCTTTCCATAAAGAATTGCTATTACTACATTTTTAGTAAAACGTGTTACTTTAAAAAATATCAATGCGATACTACAGGAGCGATATATCATAGATATCAACATTTCTTCTTCGAATCGTCTGTTAAAACATGAAAGACAATTATCGCAGAGCTTTAATGGAGAAAAGTCATATTGCTGCACTACGATATTTCCTTTTACGCAATTATAAAACGAAAGTTGAATCCCCTTTTAAAAGGGATGTTGTCTTTCTCAATGGGACGTGGATTTTTGCAAAGGGCAATAAAGGAAGATCGTGGCAAGATGCGAACACGAAAATTGGTAGAAAACCTGAAGCATGTGATGGTAAACGTTTTGTAATTCTTCATCCAGGTACTAGAGATGGAATTATTGAAAATGCAAATTTAATATTTCCTTAGGTAATAGCAACAATTGATTATCACGGTGAATTGAACAGTGCAAAGTTTACAAGATGGGTAAATGACCAATTAATTCCAAATTTGCATGAACCTTCTTTAATTATAATGACTTACCACCTTAAAAAAGCAACCATGTTGAAATAGGAAAAAAGCAACAATAGTTGATTGGTTGAATAATAATAATATCGACCATGAACCTACGATCAGGAAATATTACTTTTTGAAGTGGCAAAGTGTCATAAAAAGCAAAAGGTCTATGAAATAGACGAATTGATAAGAAAATCTGGCCACGGAGCGCTCCGAATTCCACCATGCCATTGTGAATTCAATGCACTCGAACTTGTTTGGGCACGTGCAAAAACGCACTACAATAAACAGATTGGTCAAGAATGATATGGGGATGAAAATGTTTTAAAAATGAGGCAGCAATCTTTAAATATCTGCACACTTGATTTTTGGAAGCTAAAGATAAAAATGCCCTACTGTTTAGGCGTCCCAAAATCATTAAAAACTCAAACGAACCTGTCACAAAATTAATCGATAATTAATATTACATGTAATAAAGAAAATCTATTAGATGAACATCAAAAATTCAAACGAACCTAATCAAATGCAAAAGAATACAAATATCTCGAAGTGATTCTGACAGACTACAGAGATGACCAAAAGGGTATACATACTTCAGATACAATAGAAAAGAAATGACTCGTGGTGTAGACCTACCTATACGAACGATATGAATGTAAGCACTTGTCCCTCTTTGTCTAGCTTTGTAATTTGCTTCGAACATCATAGTACTTATACTAGAAGCCAATCGTTTGCAAAAGGTGACTTATCGAAGAAGACACCATCTGAAATCTTTGTGGAAGCATGGTAAAATGAAGTTAAAAAAGTTCCACTGTGTAGACTTTAGATAATCATTAATAAACTCAAACCAAGCTGTCATAAAATTAATTAACAATTAATATTCCATGTAATAAAGAAAATCTATTAGACGAAAGTCAAAAATTCAAAGGAACCAAATCAAATACAAAAGAATACAAATATCTCGAAGTGTTTCTGACAGATTATAGAGATGCCCAGAAAGATATACTTCAGATACAATAGGAAAGAAAAAACTGTCCCAGTAAGAACATATGAAAAGAATTAATAAATGACAAATTATCTATAAATCTATACAAACGACATGAATGGAAACACTTGTCCCTCTTTGTCTAGCTTTGTAGTTTACTTCGGACAACATCGTGTCCATACTAGAACCCAATCGTTTGGAAAAGGTGACTTATCGAAAAAAAACAGCCTGCAATCTTTGTGAAAACACGGTAAAACGAAGATAAAAAAGTTTCACAGTTTAAACTTCAGAAAATCTGTAAAAACTCAGACCAAACTCATAAAATTAATCAAATTGTATTTTTTTTTGTTTTAGAAAATACAAGAATGCTTTAAATTGTTTCGAGAGCTATTGGGAACACCTTAGGTACAGTCAGTTATTCAAAACATCTAAAATATACTGCTAACGAAGCAATTTGAACAAACATCTTAAAGTTGGTGATTGAACTGCTTTCTGACGCTTTCTGAAGAAGCTTGAAACCATGTTAACGAGAACGTAACCATATTATTTACAAATTAATATTTTCAATTATGCTTTCTCACAATTCGAATAAAATGGAGGAAAGTTCCGGTTTATTCTGACATGAAGACAATAACGACAAGGTTTTCTTAGGCAAAGTTAGAATTACACAAATCTTATCTTTATATTAACCAATGTCAATATTGTCTCCCTAGCTCTTAGTGTATAACTATTGCCATATTATCTTACAACTTACATTACACGTTTGGCAAAAGTCTCCATGAATATCGTACTTTGATGGGGCGAAATCTTCCAAACGCCTAAACCTATACCGACGACGTGAACGTAAGCACTTGTCCCTCTTTCTTTAGCTCTAGAGTTTGCCTCGAATAGCAACGTGTCTATACTGAGAGCTAATCGTTTGGAATAGGTAACGTTATCGAAATAAACGCCTTTCGAAATTTCCGTGTAGTAATGTAGAAATTTAAAAAGAATTTTCCACTTCCTCGACTTCACAAAATTATCATAAATCCAACATGGTTTCTCGTAAAAATCGGAAAATAATTTAGGCGTTGTGCGTGCATCTTTCCCATACCCGTGTTCTTCGTCGTTCTGTGACTTTTCTATAACAATTTCTTGGTACTCCATGACATGTGGCTTCGGCAAACGCGGACCTATCAATCCTATGATGATGCCTTCATCTTGTAAACTTGTTCGGTCTGTTGAAACAAAACCTTCGTTCTTCCGTTTACCGTCGTTTATAAAATAAGTGTAAGAACTGATGGATAGCAGTGCCGAAAGTTTAATTTCATCGTAACTCAAACAGTTCTCGATAACTAGTGGACTTCTTTCGCCTTCTTTGCCAATTTGCCGAAAACCACCGCGCCCCCTAATTCTATTTTTCAAAATATAATCATCGAAAATACCTATGAACTCTACGGCGCGATTTTTTAATAATCTATCTACTAGTTCTAACAAATTCATATCTTCGTAGAGTTTCTTCTCTATGTCGGTTCCAAACTTGCGTTTGTGCAGTATGAAATTTGCGAAGAGAGGTATCAGTTGCTCGTGTAAAACTGGGTAAACGGAATTTATGTTTCTCAAAAGAGTTGTTTTCGGTACTTGTTCCTTTAACGTTTTACATCGGGCAGTTTGAATCGGGAACTTGATCCTAAATCCATCACTAATTTCGATAAAATCGCTTAGTTCTGAATACGGTGGATATTTACAAACACTTGGAACTAACAAAGCTTTCTGTGATTCATCGACAGAAACCGGCGCAAGAACGGGCCAATCAATTAAGGGATACATTTTAAAGCGCGCGCGCCCAACAACTAAATAATAGCTTTCTGTTAATTGCGCGAGCTTAAATAAGTTTCGATATCATCCGTAGTTGAAGCATATTGACGTATGTAATGTATATTTGGTAAATCCGTCGCGGATCGCGGTGTTTTATAACGTAAGGAAAATACATGCTAATATATAACATATATGTATTTGGTAATTCCATTCTTAACGCAGATGCATAATAAATTTATTCTTTGCTTATAAATCGCAAAAAATAGACGAACAAAGGTTTTTTAGCCTAAATATAGACAGATTTTTACTTATATGTATGTACACCATGCAAATTATCTATTGTCATGTTTTATAACATGCGGGTTTTTTCAAAACGTTTGTTCTAGTTGTAGTTATTGTTTATGAAAAAAATTTAAAGTGCAGTATATTGTCCCTTAACGGATATCTCCCGACAATCGACATCTCTAATCAATGGACAGTTTGTGATGCACCGACCGTCAGTATACTATTTGCTATATAACAATATCTCTCACCAAACGACATTCTTATCAATGGACACGGACAGTAATATACATCTTCTACTGTAAATTTAAATGAAAATTTATTTATTTACAATGGACATTAGAGCTTTATTGCAATTCCTCTTTTTCAATATGCGTGGGCAAGGTGAAAAGTTCTCGGCCTGACAATGAAAGACTGCGATTTAAATTTAAAAAATGGTTTTATTTTTCTACATAATCTCGCTTGAGTTCAACACACTTGGTCCAGCGTTTTTCTAACATCAATATTCCTTCCCGGAAGTGAGAGTCTGGAAGGTTGTCAAAATATTCGTCTAAGGTCCCTTCAACTTCTTCGTTGGATGTAAATCGCTTTCCGGAAACAAAGAAACAAATTTTTTCAAATTTGGGAATAGATGGAAGTTCGAGGGTGCCAAATCAGGAGAATAGGGAGGATGGCCGAGCAAATCGTACCCCAAATCCCGCAATTTTCCCATCGCCAACGCACCCTTGTGTGCGGGTGCGTTATCCTGATGAAAAATGATTTTTTTTCTTCTTCAAACCAGACCTCCTCTCGCGAATTTTGGCATCCAGCTGGTCAAGAAGGTCAGAGTAATATGCGCCTGTAATTGTTCTGCCTGTTTCAAGGTAATCAATTAACAAGTTTCCTTTTGCATCTCAAAACACGCTGGCCATGACTTTTTCGGCAGATGCGATCGACTTCGCTTTCTTTGGCGCTGAACCAACGGCTTCCACCCACTTCGACTGCTGTTTCGTTTCTGGCGTGTAGTAGTGAACCCATGTGACATGGTGACAAATCGCCGCACAAAATCGGTCGAATCCTTATCAAATCGGTCTAAAGAATGCTCCGAAAATTGTTTGCGCATTTGCTTTTGATCGACATTCAGCAAATGCGGCGATCCAGCGTCAGCTGTCTCACTCACTTTCATTCGCCTATCATCCAACACAATATCATGTACTTTTTCGATGATTTCTGGTGTGGTTGCGGTTTTTGGCCGTCCTTCACGTCATCTTCGAGGGACGTACGACTACGTTTAAATTCAGCTGCCTACTTTTTAACGGTTGACATCGAAGGAGCAGAGTCCCCGTACACTTTTGTCAACTTCGAATGAATTTCCATAGGGGTTAAACCATCCAAAACAAAGAATTTTATAACAGCACGATATTCAAGTTTATCCATTTAAAAAAGAAACGCACGACGTCTACTACAAAAATTCTTGCAAACAAACAACTTGAGAGAACAAGTTGAAAGTTTTCATATGAACTAAAGACACATGCAACCACGCAGAAAACATAAATTTCTGTTAATTGTAACGCCATCTCTGTGTCAGGCCGAGAACTTTTCACCTTGCCCACGAATAAGTGCTTCCTAAATAGTAATGAAAACGTGTGCTTATTTTAGCAATATTGATGACATTTAATGCAACCTATATTTACAAACTTCACGGATTATACTAATCATAATATTATCGCATCGGACATCGGGGTGCTTCAAACTGCGCGTTTTCTTTAAGAATAAATAAAATATAGATGGCGCACTGAATTTGTCTGGGTATGTGGGCATTTCAAATGTGTGATGTATGACATTTATAAAAATGGTTTCATACGCAGTACAACAACGCGTTCAAATTCTTGAATTATTTTATGAAAATCAGCGTTCTGTGAAAAGAGTTTTTAGAAAATTACGTGAATTTTATAGTTTACATAATCGTCCATCTGAAAGCACTATTGGTCGAATTATTAAGAAATTTCAAGAGACCGGTTCCGTGGAAGATCAAAAAAGTGAAAAATACAGTCATAGTGGTCGTTCACAACAAAGTACTGGTTTGGTTCGTGAAAGTGTTGCTGTAGATCCCGAAATGTCCATTAGACGACGCTCACAACAATTTGGACTTAGTGGATCAACAACATGGCGTATTTTCCACAAGGATTTAGCTCTGAAGGCATATAATGTTCTAATAACAGAGGAACTGAAGCCATTAGATCATTTAAAACGTCGTTCATTTGTCAATTTCATCAATGAACAACTAGCTGATTGTTCTCAAAAAATAATATTTTCTGATGAGGCACATTTTGAACTTGGTGGCTGTGTTAATAAACAAAATTGCCCTATCTGGGGTGAGGAAAATCTACAAATTATTCATGAGAAACCTATGCATCCTATACAAGTTACTGTTTAGTGTGCATTGTGGTCAGGTGGTGTAATTGGACCTTACTTCTTTGAAAATGCTGCTGGTGAAGCTGTAACTGTCAATGGTGATCGATATCGTCGGATGATAACCGAATTTTTGTGGCCTGAATTAATGAATATTGATCTAGGGGATATGTGGTTTCTACAGGATGGCGACACACCTCACTCTTCACACGAATCAATTGATTTATTGAGAGAAAAACTTCCTAGACGTGTAATCTCAAGAAACGGTGATGTTAATTGGCCAGCAAGATTATGTGATTTGACATCGTTAGATATTTTCTTTGGGGTTATATGAAAAGTCAGGTTTATAACAATAAACCACAATCAATTCCTGCTTTGAAAGATGAAATTATTCGTGTCATTGGTGAGATAGAGCCTCAATTATATCAAAATGTCATTGAAAATTTTAACAAAAGAGTAGGCGTCTGTGGAGATGCAAGAGAATGCCATTTGGCAGATATTTTTTTCGCATATAAAGATCATAACTGATACTTGAATTACCAAAAAAATGTATTTGAAAGGGAATACAAATTATGTGTTTTATTTATCCTTTAAAAAAACCGCGAAATTTGAAACACCTTTAGCATTTAATTTGACATCCTCGTTTCCTGTCGACATCTTGTTTTATATTACGGTGATCGCGTGATCGGAAGATATTCCCCATTTCAACTATAGACAATATATTAAAACAGGAAACACTATGACCAGAAAAAAATGGCTTATTTCAAATCACATCGTTAGGTGGCCATTTCAAGTTAACTAACGTACAATTATGGTTAAAATCGTGTAGAATTTGGATATTACAGTGTATTTGATACGTCTAGCAAAAAAGAATTCAATTCTTAATATAAAATTATCATCTTACGACTTACTTAACGCGATTGACGAAGGTCTCCATGAATACTGTACTCTGATGGGGCGAAATCATCCAGACGCCCAAACCTATACCGACGACGTGGACGTAAGCTCTTGTCCCTATTTCTCTAGCTCTAGAATTCGCCTCGAACAATAACGTATCCACACTTAAAGCCAATCGTTTTGAAAAGGTGATGTTATCGAAATAAATACCATTTGAAATCATCGAGAAGTTGTGGTGCATTGCAAATTCGGAGGTCAAGTGCTGATTTAAAAAATCATCGTAAATCCAACATGGTTTGTCGTAAAAATCGGAAAACAATTTAGGCGTTGTGCGTGCTTCTGCTCCATATCCGTGTTCTTCGTCGTTCTGTGACTTTTCTATAATAATTTCTTGGTACTCCATAACATAATTTTTCGTCAAACGTGGACCTATCAATCCTATGATGATGCCTTCATCTTGTAAATTCGACCTGTCCGGTGAAACGATGCCCCTATTCTTTCGGTTACCATCGTTTATAAAATGCGTGTAGGAGGTGAGGGAGAGGAATGCGGAAAGTTTAATCTCATCGTAACTCAAACAGTCCTCAATAACTAAAGGACGTTTTTCGCTATCTTTACCGACTTCCTCCCAACCACCACGGTCTGACGCCCCGTTGTGCAAAGTATAAAAATCTATTTGGCCTCCGAACAGCAGCGCACGTTTTTTCAACATTCTATCGACCAATTGTAACAAATTCATATCTTTGTAGAGTGCCTTTTCCACATTGCTTCCAAAAGAGCGTTTATGCAATATAAAATCTGCGAAGAGAGGTACCAGTCGCTCATGCAAAATCGGGTAAACAGAATTTATATTCCTTAAAAGAGTCGCTTCCGGTACTTTATCTTTTAACTTCTTACATCTGCCAGTATCGGTCGGAAAATCGACCATAAAACCATCACTGATTTCGATAAATTCACTTAACTCCGTATATTCGCGAAATTTATCAGCTGCCGAGTCCAACAGACCTCTCTGTGATTCATTCAGTTGAACCGGAATATCAGCCGGCCAGTCAATTAAATAATACATTGCTAATCGCGCGCGTTACAACTCAACAATACTTTTACGTTATTTTGCAGGTTATATACGTAATTTATTCTATCATTCGTGGCCTGGGTGTATTGGTGTCGCAGTTATATATCCGAGAAAAGGCCGGGCACTTTCACAAGGTGGGGGAAATAACGATAAACGTACCCATGATACTACAACTCTAGTAAAAGTATTAATTTCATGAAACGCATCCTCTACCACATGTGCGTATTTTACAAAAAAATAATTTCGATGATTATATCTAATGAAAATAAATTTTTATATTTATGAACTTATATATAATATTTTTGTATATACAGTAAAACCTGTCAATAACGGCCACCCAAAAAGCAAAATATATTGGCCGTTATATAAAGGTGTCCGTAATTGACAGGTTTTTCGTCTCACAAATAAAATACATAATTAATTTTAGGATTTGCTTTCTTTATTTTATTAATTAAAGTAAATAGTATATAAATACAAATATGTGTAAGAAAAACTAAAATTTTAATGTATTTACATATTATAGATAATATGACATCTAATAAATTATTTATATGTACATATTATTACAATATATTCATACGAAAAAACACAATTTATTAGGATTTTTTAAAGTATGTTTCAATATTAGTTTGCTTCACATTTTTTAGCTTCGATTTAAAAACTGCAGCTTCACATGTAAGTAAAATTTTAGAAACATCCATATAAATGTCACCATTGTTATTGCACAATAAATAATTTTGTATGTCTCTTAATTTTGCACACACTTCACTCATACTAGATAAACTAGATTTCGGAGTTTCACATTCGTCCAGGTCACTATTATCAGAGTTATGTTCTTCATCATTATTGCACAAATCTTCAACAATTTCTGGAATACTGAAGTTAGGGCTCTCTGTAGGCACATGACGATCAATAGAAGCATATTCATCTATATCCATCAAAAATTCGTTACGAACTGCAGGATATAGCTGGGCAAGGGGTATTTCGTCTTCTTCATCAAACATTGTGTCCTCCTGGATAACATCAGAGAATCCGGCCTTGGAAAAACATTTTTTAACTGTAGCAGGAGATACCTTTTTCCAAGCAGCTGTAATCCATACAAGTGCATTGGCTAAATTTATGTTTTTTCAAAAATTTCAAAATCACATTCATTGTCAATAAACGTTAGAAGCTTTTTAATCAAAAAAATTTCGGTAAATCAATTTGAAATTCTGAATTATTCCTTGATCCAAGGGCTGACAATACGAAGTGGTGTTTGGCGGCAGGAAGACTAGTTTAACATTTTCTAATGGAACTTTAGAATGTGAAGTGGCATTATCCAAGAAAAGAAGCACTTTTCTATTTTGTTTTTTCATTTTATTGTCAGATTTATACAGCCATCTTGTCATAATTTCCGTTGTCATCCATGCCTTTTTGTTAGAAACCCATTCTAAGGGTAATTTGTCCACATGACTACCCTTAAAACAGCGAGGATTTTTACTTTTTCCAATTATTAATGGATCTTTCTTCTCACCTTCCATATTTGCACATAGTAAAACAGTCAAACGTTGTTTTGCTGCCTTCTTCCCTGCACAATTCTCACTTTTTAATGCAAATGTCTTATTTGGCATAGCGCGGTAATAAAGACCTGTTTCGTCGGCATTAAACACATCTCGAGGAGAATAATTTATTAAAATCAACGGTAACTTGGTTTTCCAGTTTTTTATATCGTCCAAATTAACCTCTGCGGAATCACCACAAATTGATTTAAAAGTTATACTGTGTCGCCGACAGAAACTTTCCAACCATCCATTAGATGCTGCGAAATTTTCCATCTTTAAACTGCTTGCTGTCTCCAGTGCTTTTTGTTTAAGTAGCGGCCCAGATATTGGAATTGCTTTATTTCTGGCTTTGCAAAACCAATTGTAGACGACTTGATCCACTGCCAATCCTTCCGACTTCGGAAATTTTCGTTTTAGCTCCATGTTAACACCTTCCTCGACCATCTTTTTTAATTCACCTTTATTTTTCATAATATCGTTAATTTGTGTTTTTCCAACCCCATATTTTTCGGCCAACTTTCGCGAACTTAACGCATACTTTTCACTTTCCGCGATTATATTTATTTTGTCTTTTAGCGACAAACGTTTTCTTTTTTGCGACATTCTTAATTAAGAACCTTTCGAATACGGAGACAACTTTAAACTGAATTGCTTCCTTTAGAATAATAAAGTTTAAATCGAAAAGGGTGAATTACTACCAGGTAATAGGAAACCCCGGGAAACCCCGACAATTTGTATTAGGTATTTCCGTCAATAAAGATATACATGTCATAAATAGTCCGGCCGACAATGGCAGGTAAATTTCTATGAAAATAGGCCGTAGAAGTTTGGGTTATTTGGCCGCGGCCGTTTTACAAAGGCCGTAATTAATGGGTATTTTTGTATGGGAATTTCCTTATAGTCGATTCACATTCGTTCGGGGAACTTTGAAACTCAGGTGGCCGCTTTAGTCAGGTGGCTGTTAACACAGATTTTACTGTATTTACATCAATTTTACTATAATATAAATATTTACTGAGGTTATAACACAAAATTGTACCGGAAAAATCTAAGGAGTAAATAATTGTCATATACATTGTACTTATTTTTTCCTATAGATAGAAAAAGTAACAAGATATGAAAAACTATCACTATACTTATTTACACAGAATGGTTTCTCCTTTAAAATAAAACCCAAACACATAACACATGGATCAATAAGTCCCGAGACTAACCCATAGATGGCGCTCGTAGTAAACCAGTAACCACGTCTTTCTAGGGTACTAACCTTTGCTTGAAACGTGTCAAAATTTTAAGTCGATCGGACCAGAAACAGCTGAGTTATCGAGGTTGGAGTAAAGTCGTTTTGTAGTTTGTTTAAACAATGGAAAAAACCGAGTTTCGTGTTCTGATAAAATATTGTTTTTTAATGGGTAAAAACACCACGCAAGCAAAACAATGGATTGAAAAATGTTACCCGGACTCTTGTCCATCAAAAGCAACGATTTGTCGGTGGTTTGCCGAGTTTAAACGTGGTCGTACCGACACAAATGACGCGGAACGCTCGGGTAGACCTGTGGAAGCCGTTACACCGGAAAATGTGAGTGAAGTGACAAAAATTATAATGAAAGATCGTAAAGTGAAGCTCCGTAAGATTGCTGAGATGACACAGATATCATATGGAAGTATATTTACTATCCTTCATGAAAAATTGAGCATGAAAAAGGTTTTTTCCAAGTGGGTGCCGCGATTGCTCTCGATGGAACAAAAACAGCAACGAGTCGATGATTCAGAAAGCTGTTTATCGCTATTTACTCGCAACAAAAAAGATTTCTTGCGTCGTTACGTGACCATGGACGAAACATGGATACATCACTACACTCCAGAGTCGAAGCGGCAGTCATCTGAGTGGCGCACAGCTGGCGAAAGCCGTCCGAAACGTCCGAAAATGCAGCAGTCAGCTGGCAAAGTCCTGGCGTCAGTTTTTTGGGATACACATGGCGTGATTTTCATTGACTACCTCGAAAAAGGTAAATCGATCAACAGTGATTATTATATTGACTTACTGGTGCGTTTGAAGGAGGAAATCGCAAAAAAACGACCGCACATGCAGAGAAAAAAAATCCTTTTTCACCAAGACAATGCACCCTGCCACAAGTCGATGAAAACAATGACAAAATTGAACGAATTGGGTTTTGATCTGCTTCCCCACCCCCCATATTCGCCAGATGTAGCCCCCAGTGACTACTGGCTCTTTGCTGATCTTAAAAAAATGCTCCAGGGAAAAAGATTTGGCTCAAATGAGGAGGTCATCGCTGAAACTGAAGCTTATTTTGAAGCGAAAGATAAATTTTTTTATAAACATGGTATTGAAAAATTGGAAAAGCGTTGGAACCATTGTATCACCCTAAAAGGTGATTATGTTGATGAATAAAAAAAAATTTTGCAAAAAAAATGTTGTTTTCATTGTTAGTCTCGGGACTTATTGATCCATGTGTTAAAGTGAATTCATTAGCATTATTGAATACAAAATTAACTCCGTAAGGCAGTTTGTAACAACATGGTGACGTCTACCGTGAAAATATAACTGAAATCTCGATCATCGGCTTTTTACATCAAGACAATGTTAACAATTAGCATAGCATTTTGAATTTACGTCATTTGTTACGAGGACAAGACAGAAATAAAAGATTAAGTAAAAAATAATTCCATTAAGGTATGGATTTTAATTTAAATTGGTTTATTTTTTTTTTTGTTTTATTCATAACTAAATTTGGGGCAGTCCTTTCTGTCGCATATAACATTTTTCTTTATAAATTCAATATATATACCTAGTCCTGCCATAAATACTGATATAGAGGTTTTTAAGTACAAAATGAAAACTGCAAGTTGGATTTAAATTATTTTTTGATAGTTTATTTTGGCAATAGTAAGCTACAAAATACAATGCAAATTACACGAAATGGCCGCCATTTGCCTTAATACAACGCCGAAGTCTGCAGGGCCACTCATCAATCGCTGTACGGACGATATCCATGCGAAAATTGTCGACTGCTTCTGTTAACGCTTGCTTCAATGATTCCAGGTTGCGATGGGGTCTTCTACAGACCATGCCCTCTATTATTGATCACAGTTTGTAGTCGAGCGGATTTAGGTCTGGGCTTGCTGACGGCCAATAGTCAGTACTAATAAACTCAGGTACATGATTTTCAAGCCATTGCTGAGTTGTTTTGGCCTTGTGAGCGGGCGCAGAGTCTTGTTGGAATATCCATGGTTGGTTTTGGAACATGGTGTAGTTCAGGGGCTTCGCTACATTGCTTAAAATGTCTCGTTAATAGTTTTTGGCCGCTGTTTTAACACCTTTCTCACAAAAATGCAAGGAAGTGACACCGTCATAGGATACTCCCCACCAAACTATCACTGAAGCAGGAAAATGACCTCGCTGAATCCTTGGCACCACTTCACTGGCTTCCTTGGAGGACCGTGCATACACTCTATCATTCTGCTTGTTAAAAGTTTCTTCCACAGTAAAAATTTTTTCATCAGAAAACAGAATTTTTTTGTAACGCTCTTTGCCGTACAACGATATCAGGTTTTCTTCCTATTCTTTTTTAATTCAACGTTAAATCGCTGTCCTGTTTGTCGTTTAAAAGCTCTAAGTCCTAGGTCTTGTTTAATGATACGGCTTATGGTTCTCGGAGCAATACCCATTTCACGAGCCATGATTTTCTGTTTGCGGACAGGATGTCGATTGATGCGGGACCTCACAGCATTGATGGCCTGTGGTGTACGAACTATGCGAAGCCTGCCAGATCTTTTACGGTCGATTACATTTCCAGTATCAATGAATAACTTAACAGTACGATACACAAACACACGCGTAATATTTAACGGTTTCAATAAATCAAAAATACGGGCTCTTTCTATTCCACACTTATGAAGTGCAATAACCGCAATACGGCTCTCTTTATCCGACCATTCCATAATGACGACTCACGCTATAGTGAAATTGTTCGGCACTTTTGTAAAGCATATATCAAATGTCAGAACTGCCAACATAAAATTTTTGTGGTTTTCGCTATCTTTGGAGGTGCAGAACCACGTTCTAACCATTGTGTCGACTGTTGTTTAGTTTCGGGTGCACTGTAGTGTATCCAAGTTTCATCGCAAGTAACAAATCGCCTACTAAAATTAACCGGATTCCGCTTATAACACTCATTGGAAATGCGCAAACGAGTGAACTTTTGATCGGTCGTAAGCAATCACGGCACCCATCTTGCCGAAAGCTTGGAAAGGCCCAATTCTTTCGTTAAAATGTGGTGTACGCGTTTTGTTGAAATGTTTACCATGTCTGCTATCTCTCTCACTTTGAGTCGTCGATCTTGCGTAATAATATTATGGATTTTTATAATCATTTCCTTAGAAGTCACGATTTTGGGTGCTCCAGAGCGCGCTTCATCAACACAGCTTGTTCTACCACGTTTAAATTCATTTCCCCATCTACTTATTGTGACAGACGATGGAGCAGATTTACCTAATGTTTCCCGTAACTCATCTTTTATTTCGGTAGCTTTCATACCCTTAATTACGAAGTATTTAATCACCGCACGATACTCTGCTTTTTCCATTTTAACAAAACGACGTGTTGCTTCTTTTTCAATCAGCTGTCAAAAATAAACTAATCAACCGATTTATCTAAATATTGAAATGTAAACATATAAATAGGCAACCTAAACTACAGTGCATTTGTTTTACCAATTAGAGCGTTACCTACATATGTGTCATTCTCACTACTTGTCAAACTATCCTCGTATTACTCATATATCATATATATGTATATATTATGATTGAGTTTATAAAAAAAATGTTATACGATAGATTCACGCTGGAGCAACGTTTGCAAATTGTTGAAATTTATTTTGAAAATCTCGGGTTAATTCGAGAAACTCATTATGGGCATTACGTGCATTTTATAGGGCTCATAATCGTCCATCAGAGTGATTAATTCGAGAAACTAGGGATCGTTTTCGCAATACGTTTACTCTAGAAGATAATACGCATCTCGTAAGACGTCGTACAGTGTGCACACAACAAGCGATTGATGTTGTGCAGCGTTATTTCGTAATTCCATGACATCACAAGGTATATCTCTAAGACCAAAATGACCGACTCTCACAATTCTCCATTGTGGAAAACATTCGTTAAAGTTTAACATTATCTCGTCAATAAATCTAGTAAACATTTCCTGGCTATGTCGACGGAAACTACAACATGGCGAAACCTAGTAAAAGTTCCACAAATTTGCATTAATTTCTCCTTATCAACTGTATTGTAGAATATAAATTGTTATAACCGCGTTTATATGATATTAAATGTTTGCAGATTATGTTATGTAATTGCATGCAATCTTCTTTATATCGAAAAACAACGTGGTCTACGGTGGAATTACCAGATTCACATACAAATACATATGTATGTACGTACCATGAAAGTGCCATATATGTATTTTCCCCTGACAGAAGCAAATAGTTATGAAAATTTTATAATTTTTGTTTTTCAATAAAATTTCCCATAATTTCAAGGCATTTATTATAATAATAAACTCAATGGCATTATGAAAACAACGTCTCCTAAGATCTTTTAAATAATAAAATAATTAATAGTCACTAGGAGCCATATCAGGAATATACAATGGATGTTCAATTTCTTAAAACTCGCATTTGTCAATTACGTGTAAAACTGCGTCAGTACGAACTGGCGTATTTTCATGCAGTAACATTTTTTGACAATTTCTCAAAAAGCTCTATCTAATTCATAATGGGTGTCTTTTTGGAGGCGGAGAACTTTAAACTGAAATAAAACACAGAAAAATATTTTTAATATCCATGAAATTGGCTATATTTAAAAGATAATTTTATGGTATTAATTTTTGAATATGATTTCGGGCATGTGGCCACCGCGGCTGGCGCGTACATGGCGTAATCTGGAGGTCCAATTTCCATTTAATTATTATCGAATTTATTCCATTTAGCTGATACACACTGTATAGTTACAGCAGTCAAGTATGTCCATCAAAATAAAAATAAATTCATTTCTGGTAAAATAGTCCACGAACACAATACTAGTAACAAAAATAATCTTAGGACACCATATCACAGGATAAAAACAACCCAATCCTGCGTTGACTACTGGGGAGCTCAACTGTATAACAGGCTGCTGCTAAGTACTAAAGATATGAATTATGTACAGTTCTCCACCACAGCGAAGGTATTGCTGCCTGAGAATGCATACTATTCTATCGACGTATATATGCACGACCTATAGTTGCAGTGCAAGCAATTGTTTGTTTGTCTTAATTTTTGGTCCTTTATATAAGGTTTTCCAATAGGGATGATATGTTTTTGAAGTGACATTTCGGCCATTTGTAATATGTCATGATCTGTCATTTGTTTTTCATTGTATTCAGTAGTGTTTACAATTTCATCGTGGAGAGATATACGCAAGAACAACGTTTACAAATTATTCAGTTTTATTATCAAAATAATCGTTCTCCAATTGCAACTTTCGTTGTTAAAAATTTTGATGTTACATTTTCTTTACATAATTTTCAAGTGCCAATAAGACAAAGAACCGCTCGAAGTAATGCAATTGCTGTCGTTCAGGCAAGTGTTACTGAAGACCGTAATTTCTCGATTCCAAGACGTTCTCAACAATTGCGACTGTCTCAAACCACAACCTGGCGGATTTTGAGAAAGAATTTGGGTTTGCATCCCTATAAAATTGTTCTCACTCAAGAACTGAAACTATTGGACCACCGCAAACGTCGTGAATTTGCTGATTTTGCCTTGGAACAACTTGAAAACGATAACGATTTTTTTAAAAAAATCATCTTCTCTGATGAAGCTCACTTTCATCTGGATGGTGTGGTAAATAAACAAAACTGTCGATTTTGGTGCGAAGAAAATCCACAAATTATTTATGAAAAACCATTACATTCACCTAAATTGACTGTTTGATGTGGTTTTTGGTATGGTGGAATCATCGGTCCATACTTCTTTCAAAATGAAGCTGGTAACACCGTTATTGTCAATGGAGAGCGGTATAGATTGATGATAACCAACTTTTTATGTCCGACATTGGAAGAAGTTGATCTTTACAACATTTGGTTCCAACAAGACGGGGCTACGTGTCACAGAGCAAATGCAACAATAGAATTATTGCGAGAAAAGTTTGAAGATTCGATTATTTCAAGAAATTGTGATATTGAATGGCCTCCAAGAAGTTGTGATTTAACACTATTAGACTATTTCTTGTAAGGTTATTTAAAGTCATTGGTCTATCGAAATAAACCAGACTCTCTTCAAGCTTTACAAGTCAATATTGAACGTGCCATTCATGACATACGACTAGATTTAGTGGAAAAAGTGCTCGAAAATTGGGTTCATCGAATTCGTTCCTGTAGGAGAAGTCGTGGAGGCCATTTGAATGACGTTTTATTTAGAACTTAATTGTATCGATTGCACTTCACATTAAATAAAAAAATTTTGAATTTTCTTAACAATAAGTGTTTTTTTTAAAGAAATCATATCACTCTTATTGGAAAACCCTGTATTATACATTTATATGTTATATGCAGAATTTCTTTAACATCATTTTTGAGAATTTTATGTTTTTGTGTATTTTATACTGTTTTATTCACATGTATTTTAGCTATTGGAACGTATTGTTAGTTTTACTTTGACTTTTTGTAATTGTCATTACAAAATAAATTACTATTATTATTATTATTTCACCGTTAATGCTACCACCTGCTTCAAGATCTGCTATTAAAGGTGAAAAAACGCTGTTCAAAGTCACAGCAACAGTTTTGGGAGTACCTTGCAAATGCTTGGAACAATATTTCAGTTGAAACTCTTCAAAAACTTGTGTTGAGACTACCCAAAATGTGTAAAGAAGTTAAAAGGTGGACATTTTATTATCTATTAAATCTCTTTTAGGAAATGCGAAAGATAAAGTTGAGTCAAATCAGAATTCTGGCATTTACGAAATCAAATGCCAATTGTAACGGTCAAACTAAACAGAATGCGCACATCGAGTTTAATCGAATTGAGAAATCCAGTTTATAGAAACGCGTGCTAAAGTTGAGATGCTGTAAGGGATTATTAAAAACTAATACGAATTTTATTCGAAAGAAAAACGCAGTAACCTCTGTTAATTAATGTATTTTTAATTATTCTTTTACATAAAATATAAATTTATATTTGAAATAGATAAATTATTCCTTTAAAGACGTAGAAGCTTCGTCATCATCGAATTTCCTCTTCTTATTATGTTGAACGTAATCTTCAAAAGCATAGAGGTTGCCTCGTGCAGCTATCTTCAAGTTACGTGAACAGACGTTTCTGTTTATGTGTGGATTGTGGATCTCGGCTATTTGAGTCGATGAGGCAGCTGCCGAATCACCAGTGGATGCTAATTTACCGCTCCAAAATTCGTTTCCAGGCAAGGAATTGCCGTCCCATGCATAGGATACCACCGACAATTTCCCTAAAAGAAATATTTGCAGTTATTTAGCTAGATATGTCGAAGTGTGTAATGTAACGGGTGGGCCATTTAAAAGTTTAAATTTAAAAATGCAATAAAACAAAAACGGTTTGAAATTTTGCCAAATTTATTTTTTTGTTGTGAAGTATAATTGTTCCGGTTAAAGATGGAATATTATTTCGTTCATATTACTGCCGCGGCTGGCCTCACAGTACCCCATTCGATCGGACCAATTTTCGAGCACTTTTTCGAGTGTATGGGCTCGTATCTCGGCAATGGCATCACGAATGTTGGCCTTCAAACGCTCAATTGTCTCTGGTTTGTCGGCATAACACTTGTCTTTAACGGCGCTTCACAGAAAATAGTCCAACGGTGTCAAATCGCAGCTTCTTGGCGGCCAATTGACATCACCATTTCGGCTAATTAAACGGCCATCAAACGTTTGACGCAATAAATCGATTATAGCATGAGATGTGTGGCAAGTTGCAACATCCTGTTGAAACCAAACATCGTTCACATCAATACCATGAAGAGCGGGTACAAAAAAATTGGTTACCATGGTGCGATAGGTGTCTCCATTGACCGTAATGGTTGAGCCGTCCTCATATTCAAAGAAATATGAGCCAATGATGCCTCCGTTCCACAAGCCGCACCAAACAGTTACTCGTAATGAGTGCATTGGCTTCTGTAAGACCACGTGTGGGTTTTCTGAGCCCCAAATACGGCAATTTTGCTTGTTAACTAACCCACCAAAATGAAAATGAGCTTCATCCGAAAAGATGATTTTTTTGGCAAAATCGACATCATCGTGCAGTTTCTCGTTGGCCCATCTAGCGAAGCGAAAACGAAGTGGATGGTCATGCGGCTTCAACTCTTGAAGCAATTGAACTATGTAATGCGTCATACCGCGATCTTTTCGCAAAATTCGACGTAAACTGGTGCGTGAAATGTTCAATTCTTGAGAACGATGACGAGTTGAAGTTGATGGATTCTTACGCACACTCTCAGCCACAGCTTCGATATTTTCTGGTGTACGTACTGTACGAGCACGGTCACGTCTTGGCGCATCAACAATGAAATCAGTTTCACGAACTTTAGCAATAAACTTGCGTATACCGGGTACTGTTGATCCTTTTCTGCGACTCAATTTTGTACGACATTGTCTTTGTTTTGGAAATAAATTTCCAATAAATCCCAACGTTGCTCAAGCGTAAATCGATTCTTTTCGTTCAGTGGAGATAATATACTGAATTTTGTGACAGCATAGAATGACGTAAGTATTGCCAGATTCGAAATAACCGGTGGTTTTAATTAATTTAAACCGATAAATGGCCCACCCGCTACAAGTGAAATAAATTCGACATTTTCTAATAAAAACTAAGGGTGAATATTCTCCGGGAAAAAAACGACTGGAATCGATGGGAGACATCCGCTTTCAGGAATTGTCGATAGCTTGCATCATGTTAGTGACACGAAGATGCGTCGCAAATGTAAATTATTAGCTGCGATGGGTGTCAATAAATAATAAATTATTTAATTTATTTATAATCGCACCCATACAACTTTCTCGGCGAGGGAAGTCCGGAGAATTTGTTCAATATTAATAACGACCCCGAATTTGCTTTTAATGTTTACTACCTTTACTACATTACCTTTGTTATCACCGACTAATGCTTCGTGAGGTTGACGTTCAGATACGAAAACTCGTATTCCATCGTTTGGATGATCTTTTATTGGAATTTTCGTTCCGTGTTTGTATTTTCCACAGCTACTTGACAATGAAAAGTAGGCGAAATAAATGTCGGACACATTTCGTAAATACTTCCCAAGAAATCTAAAAATGTATAAACGTAATAATAATAATAATAATAACCTTTATTGTCCAACAGACTACATCCACTGACAGGACAATGCATACAAAGTAACGATAAATATAATATAAAACAAAAAGTAATTATAAATGTGAAACAAATTGAAAGGAAGTATTGGGTTGGCAACTAAGTATTTTCGGTTTTTACTGATAGAGAGCGTTGCTTTATTTTTTGTATAACGTATGTTAGTGCTGTACTTTACCGTTTGTCGCGTGATACTAGTCCCATTGACGTAACTTCAGAAGCAAGTAGTGCGTGATTTTTATTAAAGCTATTAGTTGTGAGTTAATTTTAAATGGAGTGCAGAAACGAACATTTTCGACATATTTTACTATTTTATTTCCGTAAAGGAAAGAAAGCTGCTGCGGCTCACAAAACGATATGTGAAGTTTATGGTGCTAATTGCTTAACAGAGCGCACGTGTCAGAATTGGTATAAAAAATTCCGTTCTGGAGATGTTTCCCTCAAAGATGAGCAACGTTCTGGTCGGCCTACTGAAGTTGATGATGACCAAACCAAAGTCATAATTGAAGAGGATCGTCATATAACTGTTCGAGAGGTTGCGGAGAGGCTACACGTACCGCACACAACAATTGAAAAACATTTAAAATGTCTTAGGCTAGTTAAGAAGCTTGATATTTGGGTACCTCACGAATTGAAAGAAATTCATTTAACACAAAGAATCAACTTTTGCGATATGCACCTTAGACGAAATGAAACCGACCCTTTCTTAAAAAGAATCATCACTGGTGATGAAAAATGGGTCCTGTACAGTAACAGTTCGAAAACGATCATGGAGCAAACACGATAAACCAGCTCAAACCACATCGAAAGCTGAATTGCATCCAAAAAAGATCATGCTGTCAGTTTGGTGGTATTAACAAACGATCAATTCTGATGTTTACTCTCAAAAATTAATAAAACTGGATGAAGCAATCAAAGAAAAACGGCCAGAATTGTCAAATCGGAAAGGTGTAGTTTTCCACCAAGATAATGCAAGGCCTCACACATCTTTGGCAACTCGTGGGAAACTATTGGAGCTTGACTGGGAAGTGATGTCACATCCCCCATACAGCCCTGATCTGGCACCATCTAATTGCCATTTATTTCGAAGTTTGCAGAATTCTTTGAATGGTAAAACTTTCACAAATGACGATGACCTTTACTCCCACCTGGTTCAGTTTTTTGCTGATAAGGACCAGAAATTTTATGAACGCGGAATCATGCAGCTGAAAGAAAGACGGGAAAAGGTCATTGAGCAAAATGGAAAATATATAATTGATTAAAAACTATTCTTTGTTTTAAAAAAAAGTGTTTTATTTTATACTACAAAACCGAAAGTACTTAGTTGCCAACCCAATACTAACTATTGCACCTAAAACTATAATATTCAAAATTAAACACCACTAAAATATTCGTAGAAGCTTTTGACCGCATGGTACAGTGGGCTCTTGACCATAATGTTGGTTCTAGCTCTTGGGACGCGAAGTACATCCTCAGATCTGGTTCCGCAGCAAGGCACAAGAAAGTAAATTTGAGATAATGATGGAGACTCAATAGTATTATTTATTAAATTAAAAGTGAACCTGGCACTCGAAATATCACGTCGCAAAGATAAAGCTTGAAAACCGTGTCTCTCAAGAAAGGCATTATAATCTAAACCGCGAACAGGATATTCTGCGTCCTGTCTAAAAGATAAAAATTTTAAAAATCTTTTTTGTACTCGCTCAATAAGAAGCGTAAACATAATACGGCATCCAAACAACGGTCGCATATTCCAGCTTGGTTCGAACCAACGTATGGTATAAAATTACTAATATTTCCATATTATTAGAAGCTCTTGAGGATCGTATGATAAATCCAAGTACCCTTGAAGCGGAAGAGCGTAAAGAGAGTATGTGACTTGTAAATGTAAGTTTGGAATCAAAACGTACTACCAAATCAAGTATATGTGATACTCTAGAGATTAGCTGAGTTTCCATAGAATAGCCGAACGCCATTACATCATTATAACGCGTATATGAGACAATTGCACACTTACTAACGTTTAAGTGGACCCCATTCAATCGATACCATTCACTAATTTTGGTAAGGATTGATTGTAATGAAAGACAGTCTGCTTTTGTATCAATAGTACTATAAGTTTTTAAGTCGTTCGCATATCACAGACACCCACACACCCAAGACCCTCAAGCAAATCAATAATATAAATAATAAAAAGCAAAGGTCCAAGGTTGAACCTTTGCAGCACACCAGAGGTAGGAAAAATATAATCAGAAGAAAACCCATTATAAAAGACATAGCTTTTCCTGCCCATCGAATATGATTTTATCAATTCCAACAATGAAGGAGAAAACCCTATAGTTTCGAGCTTGACATGGAGTCTGGCATGATCAATCATGACAAACGCCTTAGTGGAATCCGTATAAACAACGTCCACCTGTTTTCTCCCGTCCAATGCTTCACTGATGTACTCCGCGATACTCACAAGACTAGTCATTGTGGATCTCCCTATCATAAATTCGTGTCGATAAATGGACAAGTAAGGTTTCATGTAGGAATATATTCTCCTATAGAGAATGCGTATGTAAAGTATACTAATAAAAGAAAAAAGGCATAAATCTGATCATTTCTGTAATGAGTTTTAAAATAAATTTTGCATCGAATTGTTTTTAAACTATCTATTTCACCACGATCATCATCATTTAAAACCAACTGTAATATAAACGTTAAAAAAACTGGTTTTGATTCGCCCTAAAGTTTACTTCAAGTGCCGTGCCTATAAGGCTTAACAAAAATACAAAACTTAAAGAACATGTTGGAGTAGGTAAATGAATTAAGCCGGAAGATCTTATAGACGATCTTGAGTTGGAGAAAATGCCTAATAATAGACCAACTCAAAAGAAGTGCCCAAAAAGTAGGATTAGAAAAAAATACAGACAGAGTCAAAATTATGTCCATTAGCAGAAAAATTTCGAACTAAATAAAAAAATTAACGATTTTGGAATACAGACAAAATTTACTTACTGAGGAAATGTATTTAATGGCAAAGGATATTTTCAAGAATTACATCTAAAAATGTTGTTTTCAACAGAAACTTCTAAAATATTACTGTATTATATCATAAATCTATTAAAATTAAAGATCTGAGGTCTTGGTCACAACTAAATTTGTGTTGTGATATTTAAAGACGAGACTGTATATAAATCGAATACATAGCAGTAAGGGATTAAGAGATGTCATTACCAGAGTTGGTATGTCTTCTCGCGGAACAGGTTCGTACTGAGTACACAGCGCCCTCACGAATGTCATGTAATAAGACAGATGAAGTGTAGAATTATAAGTTAGTATCGTGCGGATCTTTATAATTGGTGTTTTTTAAGCTGCATGAGAACTATCGATATCGACAACATGGTTCGACAGATGATAATGTCAAACTGTGTTGACATTTCTGTTCAGTAAGGTTTGGCAAGTCATCATGAATCGTTTAACGCCAGAACAACGCTTCCGAATTCTGGAAATTTACTTTGAAAAAAAGGTGTTCGCGAAGTTCATAGAGCGCTTCGTCCATTTTACAGTCAACTTAATCTGCCTAGTGAGCAAGCAATTCGTGCAGTTATTGATTGTTCTCGCACTAATTTTACTCTTCTCGATTCAAAACCATCAACCAGACAAAGAAATGTGCATACCGAAGAGAATATTGCTGCTGTAGCGCGAAGTATTGAAGAAGACGCCGAAATGTCGATTCGTCATTGTTCTCAACTTGTTAGCCTTTGTCATTCAACTATGTGGAAAATTTTACGTAAGAATCTTGGCTTACGTGCCTATAAAATGCAGCTCGTGCAAGAATTGAAGCCAAACGACCATCTTTTGCGTCGCGTTTATACTGATTGTACACATTTGAAACTGGCAAAAGATGAGCATTTTTATCAAAGAATTGTGTTTAGTGATGAAGCTCATTTCTGGTTAAATGGCTATGTCAATAAGCAAAATTGACTTATTTGGAGCGAAGAGAATCCTCAAGCCGTTAACGAATCACCATTACATCCATTAAAATTGACTGTTTGGTGCGGTTTACACGTTGGTGCCATCATCGATCGTTATTTCTTGCGAAATGAGGAAGGAGCTGCCGTTACGGTGAATGGCGAGTGCTATCGAGCCATGCTGACTGAATTTTTGTTTCCAAAAATTAATCAGCTAAACATCAACGACATTTGGTTGTCAACAAGACGGCGCCAACTTGCCATACAACGCACTTAACAATCGATTTATTGCAAAATCAATTTGGTGACAACACCATTGACGCCATAAGGCCAGATTTATTGGAAGAAGTAGTCAAAAATTGGACTGATCGAATGGACGATGTAACTCGTAACCGCGGCGGACATGTGTCGGAAATTATATTTGAAAAATAAATGCCATAAAATTATCTACCAGATTATAATAAAAAAATTTCTTTCCAACAATATTTCTGTCTTGCATTATCATTTTAATTTGTCAAGCTCTTAAAAGAACTACCTATATAAGACGAATTTATAATTATTAAGTATGACGGACGTGTGTATAGGAAAAAACGAAACCATTGGTTCACGCAGCGGGAAAGTTTATTGATGAATTTCTCGATTTATATTATAATGGTGCTAAAATATACTGTAAAGTTTGCGATAAACCGTTTATGTGCTGGGATAACTGCGACTGTAAAAATCACATCAAAATAAAAAAAAATAACGTGCCACCAAAAACGCAATTTATGTTTGATTTACTGTTTATGATAATCGCCAGTGATTTGAGACTTCATCTACTCGATAAGTAACCGTTTCATGACTTCTAGAATAAATACAATCGCTACCGGAAGCTACCGTCCCGGAGAGCGTTACAGAGCCATATTCCAGCTGTGCATAACGACATCGAAAACTTAATCAAAGCAGTAATAAAAGATAAAGAACTGTGTTTGTGTCGACGATACAACAGACATTTCTCATTGTATTAGCTAGCAAAAGATTATAAAAGTGCACTGGTGAAGCAATTATGGAGGTAATGCTGGATACGCTTCAACTGACCAACTGCTGATGGTGAGTGATGGTGCAGCAACAATGTGTAGTGTAAGCTGTTCCTTTGAAGATAAGTGTTTGAGGGACTTTTACATGTGACGGGTTAAGTTCATGCTTTACATCTTGCACAAAGTATTCGACAATGTTGTCCAGAGGTGGATGCATTAATTTCAAATACCAAAAGAGTGTTTTTGAAACTTCCCAAATGAATTCGAGAATTTCACAGGGTACTCCGGTCTTCCTGATCGACCAGGGCCAATTCTCACACGTTGGGTAACATGGTTGAAAGCGACTCTCTGTTATTGCGAGAATTTCCAACAAATAAAATCTGTGGTTTTACGATTCAAACTTAAAGAATCTGTAACAATTAAGGAAAGCCAGAAAAGATTTGAAAATACTTTGAAATCGATTTAAAACAAATTTACGGCAACTAAAAAGATTTATTTAAGTTAGATTGTTAACTGCGATGGCTGAACCCGGAGGTTTGTTAAAGCGAAGTGCTGCTGAATGATTTGTTACGCAGATGCCCGAGAGATGACACTGCCAACTTCTATTGGTTGTTAAAAGATGTCCGAGAGATGACACTTTTAGCGAAATTTGAAGAATTGTTAGAAAAACACACGACACTATTTGTCAAATTTATTGAATTGCAAAGAAGATATTCGGCAGACAACTTCCTTACTTGTATTTAATGAATTGTTGGCAAAATATCCGAGCAATGACTATCGAACTTCGTAAAGTTTTCAGAAAGTGTCCGAGAGATGACCGGTAAATAATAATTAATAAAATTTAATGATTTCTTGACAAAAAAAAACAGAGATTACTAATTAAATTTCAAATTATTCAGGAGATATCCAAGTGATGTCTCTGTTAATCATATTTCATGAATTAGTTAACGAAATGTCTAAGAGATGGCACTGATAGTTAAAATTAATGGCAAGTTGAAAAATGGTAAAGGTATGATACTTATAATCAAAATATTTCAGTTGTATACCTCTCTTTGTTTAAATAACCAAACCTTTAAATCTAATCAGGATTTAACCTATATTAAATTGATGGATTTAAAGGATTATATTAGATGCATTTAGACGAAAAATTTCGCTCCATGATTTGAACAGACAATGTAATTAAAAATCGCTTACTATGATTTATACTTACTTTTAAATTATACCTTTTTCAAAATATATTGTAACACTTCAATTATTCAACTTACTCGATTCGTTTAGCGAATGTCTCCATGAACACTTCTTCTTGATGTGTTGAACATTTCCAAACACCCAAACCTATACCAACGACATGCACAAACGCACTTAAACCTCTCTCTTTCGCCCTGTGATTCGCTTCGAATAATAAAGTATCAATACTGAGAGCTATTCGTTTAGAAAATGCAATGTTATCAAAGTAAACACCTTTAGATATTTCTTTAAAATATCCTGACTTTTGTCGATCTTCCGACTTCAGAAAGTCGCTGTAGGTTAAACTCGGTTTACCGTAAAAACTCGATAGTAGTCCAGGGATACTTGGTACAAAAACTACTCCAAAACCATTTTGTTCGGTGTTCTGTTTTGGGTCAATCACTATATCTTCGTATTCCATATAACATTTCTTTTTCATTCGAGCTCCAATTAGTCCTATTATAACACCTTCATCTTGTAAATTCTTTCTATCCTTCGTAGCAACTCCTTTATTCTTTCTGCTCCCATCGTTTACAAAATAAGTGTAAGAACTAACAGACAATAAAGCCGAAAGTTTGATTTCGTCATAACTCAAACAATTTTCTAAAACTAAAGAACCTTCTTCGCCACTTGTTCCAACAGACTCCCATTTTCCTCTTCCTTTGACACCATTTAACAATATGTAATCATCATTTCTTCCCATAAACATGACTGCACGTTTCGTTAGCAATCTATCTACGAACTCGAATAGATTCATGTCTTGATATAATGCTTTTTCGATATCACTTCCATATCTACGCTTGTGAAGTATGAAATTTATATAAAGCGGCAAAGCATTTTCGTGTAAAACGGGATAAACCGAGTTTATATTTCTTAATAGGACCGATTCAGAAACCTGGTCTTTTAGAATTTTACATCGACCTGTATCGATTGGAAATTTAATAGGGAATTTGTTACTACATTCGATAAAATCGTTTAACTCTGTATAATTTAATTGTTCAACACTATCACTGTTTTTCGCGAACAATAATTCGTATCCGTTTTGATTAAATAATTTAGGAGATTCATTCGGCCAATCTGATAATGGATACATGTTGAAACTAACCCAAAAACTAAAATGAAGCCCACTTGACGGTATCTAAATATATATCTATGTATTGAAATTTTCGGATATTACAGTTAATCATGCAATACTGAACAGGTAATGATTTTTAAGAATATGGCATCTACATGGGAGAGTTTTTATATGGACAATATATTTCACAACATTGTCTAATGTAATTTAATATGGACACATCAATTTAACGTATGTATTTCAATTGAATTCACTTTTAATTTAAGTATAAGCAAGATAAAATGTCTATGAAGTTATTATTCGCCAAATAATTAAAAACTACTAATTTAATCAAAAATATTCTAGCTAATTTAATCCCTCTTACCTATGCTATAGCAGAGTCATCTATTAAGTTCTAGGGGCACAATGGTATAGCAACAAAAAAAGTTTTGCACAAGGAAGGTTATGTTTTCATTCTAATATTTGATTTAATTCGTAAATACACAGTTTATCAATCTTTTAAAATGAATCCTTTAACGTAAGTATATATTCTCTTTCTTTTCCATTAAAAAAAAAGAATAAATTTGCAGTAATATGAAAAATGTAACAAAATTGAGTGAACAAGAACTACGTTCCTTGAATAAAACAACATGGCACGATCAATATAGAGACAGTGCATGGATTTTTGTTGGTGGTTTACCATATGATTTAACGGAGGGAGATATAATTTGTATATTTTCCCAGTAAGAAAAATATCTAGGTTGGCACAATATTTCTAGACACGTTTTACTTTTAGATATGGAGAAATAGTTAATATCAATTTAATTAGAGACAAGGAAACGGGAAAGTCTAAAGGTTTCTGTTTTATTTGTTTTGAAGACCAAAGGTCAACAGATTTGTCTGTCGATAACCTTAATGGAATTAAAGTACATTATAATTCCGAAATCTTAAAAATGTCTATTTAAAACAATTTATTATAGATTTTGAACAGAACAATCAGAGTAGATCATGTAAGTAACTATAAAGTACCCAAAGACTCTAAAAAAACTGATGAACAAACTAAGAAATTGTATCAAGAAGGTTGTGCTCCAAAACCTGTAGAAGTTAAGCCAATCGTTATCAATGATGACTTCAGAGAAACATTGGCTGATCAGATTGTCGACGATATTAAATTACCACCTCGGTTACCCATTTATCCGATAAAGCAAGAAATTAAAGAAGAAAAAGAGGAAGTATGTTAGAAATGTGTTTATTTTTAAGTTAAAAAGAAATCTTAGAAAAATACATAAAAATATTAAATCGCTGTCTTTGTAGGTGAATGTCAAGGAAGAGAAAAAGATAAAGAAAGAGAAAAAGCACAAGAAGAAAAGTAAAAGAAGGAGAAAGCATTCATCTTCTGATTCTGATGCAGATTCTTCTGAAAGTTCAAGTTCATCATATGATCGTCATGAAAAAAGAAAGAAAAAGAAAAAGAAATAATTTTATTTATGTTTTATTAATAATAAATTAATACTATAAAGAAACTTGATTTAATTTTGTTTGTATTCTATGTTTCTTGGTGTTTCCATTTGATTTTGCAGCAAACTTTAATCTTAGATTGACCTTTTCTTCACTGGTTTTGGGAATATAATTCAAAAGAAAATTCGACGGACCTGCGTGTTTTATTCTAGCACTTCCTAAACACTCATTGCCTTCGTAAAATACAGCATACTGTCCTGGTGTCAATGCTTGCTTAGATTTAAACAGTCGCACTATTAAACCTTTAGTAGTTTCACATAATTCACATTTTACTAACCCATGGACATGTTGAAACTTAAACTGACATGACAATATTTCATTATTTGCAAGTTCTTTTGGTCTTTCACAGATCCAATGAGGGGATTCGGCAAAAAACATATCGCTATATAATGCTGGATGTGTCAAACCCAAAGCCTACAAAAAATTAAAGAATATGTAATTATTAATAGTCGAAAAAGTGAGATTAGCAAATAGCAATATTAACTCTAAGATATTTTTATCACTTACTACAAAAATTGTATTAGTAGCTACATCTTTTTCGGCAATGTAATAACATTTTGGTACTCCAGGTATTCTACTTCTTTGTCCTAATGTCCACTGATGAATTCCTTTGTGTTCTCCCACTTGCAATCCTGTATCTATATCAATAAATTTTCCAGGTTTATTTTGAATATACTGAAATATGTGAATTAAAAATTGTATCACAAGTCAAATTAGGGGCTATACCTCTGAGATAAAATTCTGAAAGTTTCTTGAACCAATAAAACATATTCCCATACTTTCTTTTTTAATCGCAATTTTTTCTAAATTATTTCGTCTTGCTATTGATTTAACTTCATGTTTCATTATATCCCCAAGGGGAAACATTGTTCTTTTTAATGCGTCTTGTTGAATTTGGCACAAAAAAAGTGTTTGGTCCTTTCTATAATCTAATGCCCTTAATAATTTCACATCTAAAAGTTCTCTATATAAAAAATAAATTTCAAAACAAATATTGTAATGAAAATGGAACAATAAGTGATTACTACAAAATATTGTCTACGTACTTGCATTTGGGTCAAAACTTCCTAAAAATGGTCCAAAACTTGTTCTTGCATAATGCCCTGTGGCTATTGCATCAGCCTTTAATTTTTCTACAGCATATTTATAAAAATAATTGAATTTAATATGTTTATTACACAATACATCTGGATTTGGGGTGTATCCATTCTCGTAATCTTTGACTAAATTACTATCAAGTAAACACGAAAGTTAATATAATGAATGCATGAACGTCATTCAACATACACAAACACATCATTCCAATATTCTTTAACAAAATTAACGTAATGAAAAGGTATATCTAAATTATGACAAACTAATTTTGCATCTTCGAAGTCTTCATTAGCTGAACAAAAACCTTGTTCATCCTTGATATCCCAATTTTGCATAAATACACCTTGTACATTATAACCTAGAGAATAATTAATATCGCATTTTTATTTAAAATGTTTTTAGCCTTATTACCTTTCTTTTTAAGCAGAAAGGCAGTTACAGCGCTATCAACTCCGCCAGAAATTCCGACAACTACATTTTTAAATTTGTACATATTTGTATTTCTTATAAATCGAAAAAACGTTCTGGTATGTAGTGAAAGTGAACATTTAAAATATATATAGAAGTGGAATGTAATGAGTCTTCAAATCATAACAATATGTGATAAATTTCATAGTTGTCCATAAAAATTTGTAGGGATATTTATCAAAATTGCTAATTTTAACCTTAAAAATTCTTCATATAATATATACACTACAGTTCATAGGATTCTGCGCGTAAAATTTAATTTAATTTGCTATGATAGTAAAATAACCAGAGTTTCCTTTAAATGTTAGTATAAGTTGGGAACAAAACAAAAATATGATTTTCCAGATCTTTTAATAAATTTAATATACATACAGTTATAATGAAGTTGTACAAAAATGTATTTAAAATGGGTTAAGTGGATAATTTATACTCGAATGTAATAAATATATTGTTTTAACAACAGATTAGAAAGTGGTCTAAAATACATCGAGAGAAAAGTATTGAGGTGCAATTCTAATATTGAACTTCTACGTAATATCTTGAAATATTTAATGTGAATATTCACTATTGCAAAGAATAAATAAAACTTAATTTAACAATACTTGTAGATCATATATTGTTTAGCGAAGGCTTAACAGTATTGTACATAACTTGCAAAGAGCTAGAAAGCAAGTCTTTTACATAAGTTTTGCAAAATGTTCAAAATTTAATTTATGTTATTTAAGATCTGATTTATATGTAAATGAAAGTCATCCTTACCTAAAACAGAAGTGCTGTATTTATGTTGTACCCAAGGTAGAGGCACAAACAAATGTAATTATACTCATATATATGTCATATATGTACTTCAAAGACAACAAAATTTTCAAAGTTTTGCAAATGAATTGTAAATTGTTGAAAATATAGGTGATATTTAGTAAGATTAAAATTTTTCATAAGCTATAGTTTACAGGTAAAATACGGATGAAATGCAATAGATCTACCGTTTACTACTTTAAGCAAAAATGCTTGTCGTTCAGATTAGTGCAAGTTCTAATTTAACTCTGACCCAGTATTTTACATATATCCTAATTAAAAATGCATTCTTATTGGCTATGATTACCAATCTACATATCTAGACAATCTGTTATTTCTCTTTTATACAGAAATATTTTAGCGTAATAAATAATACAACTATACACTGGGTCTATAAATAGGCTATTTAGTTTTAAGTTCTGCAATAATATACTTTTTAAAAAAGAAGAATATAAACAACTGTTTCAATCATGTGTATTTACAAAATTACTTAAAAAATATATTTTCATCTATTAAAGTATATATGTACAATGGCATAACAAAGCTCAATAATTTATTTAAATAAATGACTCCATAATCTACATCTAATCATCTTCATGGCCATTCTTTCCGTAATCGTTAGTTATAGACATAATTATATTTTTATATCACAATTGATTGTTTCATTTACTATATCATCGACGTTTTCTGCTACAAGAAATATTGTCCATTTTTCTTAAAATTTGCAAACTGATGTAGTTTCCTTTATTGAAGTTTTGGTTACACCACCTTGTTTAAGATCGAAATTGTTTCTCCTTAATTTGCTACTTCCAGTTTCTTAAAACCCTCTGTTACTTTTTTAACTTCAGTAGATTCCTGTTGAAAACTTTCCTATAAAATAACATTGACTTACTCATTTTTCTACGTTAACACTAATATTTTACTTACTAAATCATATATAACTTTTATAATTAACGAACAGCTGGGACAGGTGGCGATTTCTTCTCCAGCTAACAAATCGGCCTGTAAATACAACGTTAGTGTTTCAAATAAATTTATACTAGACTAGCAAGGTCCTCATACTTTTGAAATTTCGAATCTATCACCACATGGACATGGATAATGGTATAGTTCTTCTTCTTCATCGTATTCGAAATCTTCGATTTCAATTTCGTCGTGAAAAACAGTCATTCTTACTGTATATGGCCTTTATTGCTATTGTACATGTGAAAACGTTACAGAAATTATTTTTAACAATTTGACAATTTTTAATGACGCATGGGTCGTCATATTGGTCATTTTTTGGAAAGCAGATGATAATAATGGTATCTACGACTATGGTAATATGTAAAATCCCAAGATTTATATGATGGGAGAATACTAAATAATGTTTTAAATGTTATTACAAATTACATGGCAAATATTTTAATTGTTTTATAGTAAAAATATTAATTAGAAATATTTTTTGCGATTGAATTACAGATTTCTTTACACGCAAGTTTGTAAACGAAACAATTAATCCGAAACTAAACTGTGCTGCCATATTTTTATAGTAGTAAAAACTAGATGTCCCCACCTGTACTTTCCCATTGAAGAAACCCATTTTTATAACTAAAATGTGTTTATGGCAATAAAATTATTTTATATGATTTCCTTCAATTATAATTTTCGTTTTCCTCTATATTACATATAAAATAGTCTAATTTTTCTTAAAATAAAATTAAATTATATGTAATTTGGTACGTAGACTTCCGCGGTCGTGGTCCATGCTATCTGCTTCTGGGTTTCCGGGCTGGAACCGCGTCACTAGTATATCTGCCGACGTTTCGTTTTGCAATTCTGACGCTCACCTCCTATTCTCGGTATCATCCTCTTACTCCTTCTGCACCCCCAAGTATACAAAACGTTTTTACTTTCTTAAATCTGTAAATCTTCCTTGTTTAAAATCTACTGATTTATACCCCTTCCATATTATTTCGACGTTCACTGTTTCCAAAGTCATTTTTATCAATTCCATTACTTTGGTAGGTATCCTTAACTTCATTAACGCTCGATACATTTCCCTTTTATCTATATTCATATATTTCTATTGTCAGATGTTCTTCTGCTTCCTATCCTTTATCTCCCATCACGATATATTTTTTTTCCTGACTTATTCTCAGACTATATTTACTTCTTTGATATTCTAACTATTACATAATTTTTACTAACTTTCTTTTTTGTTTTGTTATTACTATTATGTCATCAAATTAAGCTAAATATTGGTAATCATCGATCCAAATTGTTTAATTTACTTTCAGCCTTAATCAATCACAGGCTTCATCAAAACTACTTTACAATGTTCGAATTTGGGGTCTACAGAACACACATGTAGCCATTGAATATGTACGAGATTAAATTATATGTAGTTTGTAATTAAGAACATGCACGACGATATTCAAATAATCTATATATAAATGATAGCATTTTCTAAGATCTTTTAAGTAACAGCCAGTTATTACTTTTTAATATGAGGTTCTCTTTCAATCAATAAATATCTGAGTTCAGTTATAAAATTACTTAAGCATTTAAAAACGTCCAATTCTGCAACTGATTGGCAAATACAATCCTTAAGAAGCTCATTTATCCAAGATGAAACAATGGTTGTGATTGAAATGGTTATATTTCACATCGGATTACTTGTATGGTCTGGTTTAAATGAAGATGAAAGTATGTACGGTATAATCGTACCCTATTGAGGACTGCATGTTGAAAAGCTCTTAAAGACTGGAATTCTCTTTGATTCAGCAGTTAGTCTGCATATTGATGAACTGATTCATGGTACAGATGCATTGTGTACCTTTACACAACACCAAACTGCTATTGATTTTTAGTTTGATATCCACAGAATTAAATTAATCTACCGTAAATTTATATATTATTTTTTGCATAATAGCAGGAGATTAAAGATAACTACACAGGTTGTTTCAAAAAGAATATACGTATTTCGAATGCATATATTTATTAAACTTTAACACATGCGAATATGAAACTTTACACACATATTTACGAACCTCTCACGTTCAGATTACAGATGTTCGATATGTCTTCCATCAGCGACTCGAACAATATCACATCGATACTCAAATTCCTCTCAAACTCGGGCAAGCATGTCTGTCACTGATTTTATGGCAGTACGGATCCGGTTCTTCAACTCTTCCAGGTTCTGTGGTAGTGGTGGCAAATAAACTTTGTCTCCAACGAAACCCCACAGGAAGAAGTCGCAGGGTGTCAAATCCAGTGACCGTGGAGCCCAGTTGAGACATGCTAAGTCGCCAGTTTCTTGACGACCGAACGGTTCGGTAGAGTTTCATTCAGATATTCACGCACTTGGCGACTCCAGAGAGGGGGTGCTCCGTCTTGTTGAAAAATGAAGTTGTCTTCGTGCAGCCTCGGAAACAACCAGTTTTGTAACATAGCGAGATACTGCTGACCGTTAACCGTGTTTCCAAAGGAGATTGGGCCGTAAACAGATGATCGGGATATCACACAAAACACATTGATTTTAGGCGAATCTCGTACATATTCAATGGCTACATGTGTGTTCTGTAGACCCCAAATTCGAACATTGTAAAGTAGTTTTGATGAAGCCTGTGATTGATTAAGGCTGAAAGTAAATTAAACAATTTGGATCGATGATTACCAATATTTAGCTTAATTTGATGACATAATAGTAATAACAAAACAAAAAAGAAAGTTAGTAAAAATTATGTAATAGTTAGAATATCAAAGAAGTAAATATAGTCTGAGAATAAGTCAGGAAAAAAAATATATCGTGATGGGAGATAAAGGATAGGAAGCAGAAGAACATCTGACAATAGAAATATATGAATATAGATAAAAGGGAAATGTATCGAGCGTTAATGAAGTTAAGGATACCTACCAAAGTAATGGAATTGATAAAAATGACTTTGGAAACAGTGAACGTCGAAATAATATGGAAGGGGTATAAATCAGTAGATTTTAAACAAGGAAGATTTACAGATTTAAGAAAGTAAAAACGTTTTGTATACTTGGGGGTGCAGAAGGAGTAAGAGGATGATACCGAGAATAGGAGGTGAGCGTCAGAATTGCAAAACGAAATCAGAAATATTGAATACTAAGGACACTAATAACAACACAATATGTATCGAAAAAGAACAAAATTAGAATATATAGAATTATTATAAGACCAAAAGTGATACATGCCAACGGAACCTAGGTACTAAATAAAGATACGGAGGCTCTTTTGGAAAGATGATAAATAAAAATGCTGAGGTGTAAATACACGAGAAGATTGGAAGAGAAGAACAAATAGAAAGACAGAAAAATGTACAATGAACCCAGTAGGTGCACCAAAATGTGCAAAAACTTAAGGTGGTTAGAACATGTGGAGAGAATGGTCATAGATATAATGGCAAAGATGATTATGTCCAGGTGACCAATATCAAAGAGGAAAAGGGAGAGACCAAGAAGGAATGGAGATATTTTTTGACGTATTATGAATTCTTTTTATACCGTGTTTCGTTCTTGTTTTTTTTATATTAAATTTTATTATATGTTATGTTATATTTGTTAGGCCTAATCCGCATATAATGGACTCGAGGGGACAAAGAGGACAAAGAGATATGGTTCATTATAGCCGAGTGTTCATCTCATGCGATGAAACGAAAACATACATACTTCCATAATTAAAAAACTGCATTTTATTGTTAAACAGGTACATAATATATTTATACATTAATAAAATTGCACAGAAATATTGTGTGTTAATGTAATATTTTCATGACACAATTAGTACAAGCATATGTATGTACATATGAAAAACATTATTTCTGAAAAAGTCGGTTATTTTACTTTGTATAGATTTTTTCTAATATAATTGTTCTGCAAAATATGTTTAAGTTTATTTAATTTTGAAATCACTTCAGTGTTGTTCTCTTGCTGTAGAAAATAACGTTGTAGGGTTTGTACGCAGTTAAAAGCCTCTTCTGTAGTTACCTCAGTTTCTTCTGCGGTGTCATCATTCTCTTCAGTATCCTGAACTTCTTCCTCAAGTGTTTGATTTACCAAGTCTGTGTCAGGTAGTTCTTCTCTTATAGCAACATTATTATCGACATTCACGAAATGGTCAAAATCCTTTAAAGCCATTAATTTGTTTATTCTTATCAGCTCTGCCAATGGAAGGTCATCCACTGGGTCTGATTCTATGATAGCAGTTGTTGTTTTTACTATATCGGCATGGCGAAAACAATTATGAATCGTTCGCGTAGAAACTTGATTCCAGACAAGGCTTAATAAATTTACAGCTTCCAAAATAGTAATGCGTTTGTTAATGATGGTAGATCCTTCCGTAATTTCCATGATTTTCGTCAACATTTGTTTTCTGTAAAGTTGTTTCAAACTCCAAATGACACCCTGATCCATGGGCTGTAGAACTGATGTTACATTAGGTGGTAAGAAATGAAGCTTTATGTTATGAAGTCTGATTTCCAGATGAGCTGGACAATTATCCACTAGCAATAAGATTTTTCGATTTTTTTTATGAGTTCTCTGTCTCACTTTTCCCATTCCAAGAATAGTCCACGGGAAGACGCTTAACATTTTTGAAACAATGAGGATTTTGAAATTTTCCTGAAACAATAGAGAATGTATTCGTAACACTTGAACTACATTATTGAACAGCAAGACCAATCTAAAAATTACAGTGTTACATTTATGAACTCTTAAACTTACCTATAGCGAGTAATTTTCGTTTTTCGGTTCCAGAAGCATTAGCGCAAATCATAGCTGTGATACGTTCTTTGGACATTTTTCCCCCACTACATGTTACACCTTTTAACTTGTGCGTTTTATCGGACAACTTTTTTAAAAAAGATCCCGGTTTCATCGGCATTGAATATGTTATCCTCTGTATAGTCATTACTTATCAAAGGCCAAACACGGGTCAACCAGTCATCTGTTACATTTCTATCCACTGAAGCCGACTCACTGCATATTTTTCCAAACACAATGTTATGCCTTTTTTTAAAGCTGTCAATCCATCCAGAGCTACATGTGAAGTCCTCGTCGATTAATTTTCCAAATTCTTCTGCCTTTCTAACATTGACCCACTCACTGGAAAATAGTTTGCCCTTTTTTGTTGAAACCACTTGAATAACATTTCGTCGACCTTAGGGTGTGAAGGCAATCGCATTTTTTTCTTTTGGTTGTTAATTTTCTAATCATTTTCAATTTTATCGCGATTCTTCCAAATATTTGATATAGTGAGTTTTCTTAACCCCATTTTTAGACACACACTTGCCTGTGAAGTTCCTTTTCCAATATCACTTATTATTTCCTATTTTTCATGTAGTGTAAAAGCCCGTTTCACCCTTTTATCCATGTTTTTCAGAAGTTTAAAGACAAATACGACACACCGAATAACATATACAGAACAACTGCAAGCGTGAGCTCGAATAAAAACTTGTTTGCTTAATGCATCAGAACCTATCATGTTGGGAAATCCCAGGAAAAACTCGCTTATAATAGACATTTCAGTCCACTACAAGCAAGGTTCCATTATAAACGAGTACATCTTGTCCGAAGATTTTACGTGTGTTTAATCCAGGACATATATATATATATATATATGTCTCGCGGACTTTTTACAACCTTGGCCTCTTTATTGCAATTCTAACGCTACTGTTTCTTGTTCTTCCAGTATTTCAGTGCCCCTTCTGTCCACAGCTATGTGTATTCCTTGGTTTCACGACTTCTTTGACCTACCTCTTTTCTTTCTCCTCTTTGAGATCCACTGCCAGACTTGAGCCAGTAATCTATTCACAGTCATTCGTCTCATGTGGTCATACCAGGAGAGCTGTTTTTTCATTCTTCATTTGTTTCTTTCCGCCCTTTATTTTGTGATCTTGTAATGTGAGCCTACAGCTTCTCCGCCAATAGCTGTTTTCTACTGTATTTATTTCATTTTGCATGTTCCTTTGTATAGACCACACTACTTAGACGTACGTATCTGTGCTCACCACTATTATTTTGAATATGGGTTTTTTTTTCTCTTCTGAATATCATTGTTCCATTAGTATGGAGCTTAATTGGTTTGTGTTTACTCTTCCTCTTCCTACATTTTGCAATATGTCTCTTTCATCTTTTCCATCGTGTATTAGAGTAGCTTCAAGATATTTATATTCCTTAGTGTTTTTAATTATTTTACCATCAATGTCTAAGTCTTTTTTTTGTATGTCCTATTCTCATATATTCAGTTTTTTCCATGTTCATTTCTAGACCCCATTCTTTAAATTCCTCCATCAGTTTTCTAATCATATATATCTTATCTTCAACATCTTCCGCCAGAACAATCTGGCTATCAGCAAATAAAAAGGTAGTGAGGTTTTTTTCCCAATTTGGATTCCCATTTATTTACATTTTTTGAATCAATATTTCAGAGTCGAGTTTATATACATTTTGAAAAGCGCAGGAGATAGACAACGCCCTTATCAAACCTTTGTTTTTTTCAAAGTATTCTGAAAGTCCTCGGCGTGTTTTAATACAACTGATATTTCTTTTGTAGAAGATTTTCACCGCGTTGATGGATTGGGCGTGCATGTTGTTGTTTTTTAAAGAATCCCAAAGTTTCTGTACTGTGACAGTGTCGTATGCTTTTCTTAAATCAATAAAAAAGCAGACGTAGCTGTTTCACATGTGCTACTGCTTTCTCCATTAGTTGTTTCGCACAAAATAAGATGTCGATACACGATCTTCCTGATTTGAATATAACTCCGTTTCTTTCGGTCTTCATATTGTCTTTCTAACTTATCTCGTAAAATTCTGCCGTTCAATCTACATGTGGAAGCTATTACACTAGCCCCTTTATAATTTTTACAATCCATTTTGTTTCCCTTTTCATGAATCGGGCTGATGTAAGCTATTTTCCATTCGGATGGTATTTCTTCTCCATTTAGGCATTTATAAAATATTAGTGTTAAGTTTTCTAGCACTATTTTGGGGGCAATTTTAAGAGTTCGATAGATAACCTTCAGGACCAGGTAATTTGTTGATTTTCTTTTGTGTTAATGGGTTTTTTTTTATTAATTCAGTAGTGAAAAGGTCACATTTAGTTTGAAACATGTACGAATCGTAATTAATATTTTTGAACTCAAAAACAGATCTTAACTAATACATACGCTGTAATGTTTCTTGTTAAATAAAATGTAAGGGAATGTTCGGAAACTTTTGGTTTACCCTGTATTTTGTGTGTGGATATCGATGGAATTGGGAGACTGTAATCAACTATATATTTGAACCGGAGTAATTTTGATAAATGGTCGCATTCAACGTCAATTTCAGATGGACGCCTGGGGCTGACGGGTCTCAGCGAACTACGAACTATTTGGATATTTTCAATAAAAATATTAAACTATTAAAATAGGATTCTGTGATAAATGTTTCTATGTATTTCGTACGTGTGTGTGTGTGTGCCTGTGTGCTTCAATAACAGATTGCCGTTGTTTTGGGCGCAGAATTATTGGACATTAACTGACGTGAAATAAATTCCGGGGCTGTTATATACGTATTATATGGCCGTTTGTACCTTAATACCAGAACGAATCTGCACAGCATCAAATGAAGAATCGAATTTTAATCATATTTTCATCGATTCTTTATTAATGCCGCGACTTTATTATTATCGAGGTTTTTTTCATGCTTGCTATTAATGGCAAGGCTATCTCAATTGCATAAGCAATACATTGATATTTCTAGTGAGATATAACTCCTGTTCATTGTATATGTGTGTCTTTCATTATGTTTCCAGATTGATCTTCCACTTTATAAGACAACTAATATAAGATTTTCCAATAGGGATGATATGATTTTGAAGTGACATTTCGGCCATTTGTAATATGTCATGATCTGTCATTTGTTTTTCATTGTATTCAGTAGTGTTTACAATTTCATCATGGAGAGATATACGCAAGAACAACGTTTACAAATTATTCAGTTTTATTATCAAAATAATCGTTCTCCAATTGCAACTTTTCGTGCGCTTTTGCCATTTTATGGTCGTAATAATCGTCCAAGTGCGCTTGCTATTCGTCGAATTGCTAAAAATTGTGAGGTTACATTTTCTTTACATAATGTTCAAGTGCCAATAAGACAAAGAACCGCTCGAAGTAATGCAAATATTTCTGCCGTTCAGGCAAGTGTTACTGATGACCGTAACTAGTCGATTCCAAGACGTTCTCAACAATTGCGACTGTCTCAAACCACAACCTGGTGGATTTTGAGAAAGGATTTGGGTTTGCATCCCTATAAAATTGTTCTCACTCAAGAACTGAAGCCATTGGACCACCGTAAACGTCGTGAATTTGCTGATTTTGCCTTGGAACAACTTGAAAACGACAACGATTTTTTAAAGAAAATCATCTTCTCTGATGAGGCTCACTTTGATCTGGATGGTGTGGTAAATAAACAAAACTGTTGTATCCATTTTATCCCCCTCAGATATAATGCACTTATGCCCGCGCTTCTTCCAATACTCGAAGCACTTCTGAAATGCGCTTTTTGGTATGGCCATCAGCTCGTTCTTCGATTCTCACTTTATCTCGTCAATTGTGGCAAAACGCTTTCCCTTCATTGGTCTCTTCAGTTTTGGGAATAGAAAAAAGTCGCAGGGAGCCAAATCTGGTAAATAAGGTGATTGAGGGGTGATTAGGGTGTTGTTTTTGGCCAAAAACCACGAACAAGCATTGATGTGTGAGCTGGTGCATTATCGTGATGCAGAGTCCATGATTTTTTTTCTACAATTCGGATCGTTTGAGCCGTATTGCTTCACGCAAACGTTGCATAACTTCCTTGTAGTATTCCTTATTAGCCGTACGACCTGTTGGCAAGAACTCATGATGCACCACGCCATTATAATCGAAGAAAATAGTGAGTAAAACCTTCACATTTGATCGAACTTGACGTGCATTTTCTCGGCCTTCTGTAAAGCGCCTGTACCACTTATAAACACTTTTTTGAGACAAAGTGGACTCGTCGAATGCCACAGTCAACATTTCAAGTGCCTTGGAGCACAAAAGTCAAAAATCGAAGAACACACACAAACGTGACTAAGTTTTTCAGTTGTCAACAACAAACTACTAATCCAAATTGGCTGATAATGCCAACATATGACTAACACATGTGTATCAACATAACAAAGAAAAATTCGATAATCGAATGTACACAGCGCGCGAAAATTCAAAATTCGCCTGTCCTTTTGAACAAACCAGGTATATATACCTGTTTTTGAAGCAAAAATAAAACTGAAAAACATGAAAAAAATCTTGATTTTTTCCATATTTCCTAATTTTCTTTTCCACTATCACTTTCGACATATTTACATTTATTTATTTAAGTGCTCTAGAGGCCATGAAGGCCTAATATATATATATATATATATATATATAACATAACATATAGTAAAATTGAATATAAAAAACAAGAACAAAACACCATTTAAAAAGAATACACATGAGACGAATGACTGAAAATAGATTACCGACTCAAGCCGGGCAATGAATCCTAAAGAGAAGAAGGAAAAGTAGTACTCGAAAAAAGTTGTGGCACCAAGGAATCCACATAGCTATGGACAGAAGAGACATTGAAGAAGAGTTGTGGAGGAACAAGAAATTGTGGTTTTCGAACTACGATAAACGGCCAAGGCTGTAAAAAGATTGCTATATATAAATTAGCTTGAGTTTTTCTCTAATGTAATAGAGAATTTTTGGGATCTCGTCTTCATAATAAAGCTTGTTAGAGTCGTTCGTAACACGTAAAGAAATATTAACAGCAATACAACATAAAGAATATTCTTAGGTTTTAATTTATTTAAAGAGGATCTTCATTCGACTTCCTTTGCATGTATTCTACAATTTTCTATATTAATCAAAGGTATAATTACTTTATGTATTCTTTCTAAGAGCGTAACGAAGGTTATTATCCTTAGCACGTTAAATGAACACTCGATTCTTACTAATAATACGAAATTTAATACTGCAGTTGTATAAACATCTATATAAAAATAAATTATTGTAATACTAATAGATATGTAAAGTAAATTCAGTTCTGTTTATGTTTGAAGAGATGACCATTCTCAGTGATAATGTCCACAGGCTTGCATACACTCAGCTATCGTCTCGAAGCTGTTAGCATTCCCGTAGCATCCACCGTAGACGAACTCTTTACATTGGCCACTTCTCATGTCATAATAGTACCTCTCAATGTATGCTCTACATATTCCCTTCTTGGGTGGTAAACTGCACATATGACCAGCATTAGACGAACTTTGGCTGCCTCCTGTAATTGAAAAGACAGTTTTACTTTTAGTTTTATTATTTATTACCTTTGGTATTACATGTACAATATTTATCTATTAGGTGCGCAACTAAGTTCTCGCTGTTTTTTTGATGAAAATGCAACTTTATTGTGAAAAGATGTTTACAAATGAATCATTTAAAATATTGCCCATCGCTAGCGACAACTTTTTCACATCTTTCTGGCAGAGCTCGAATACCGACAAGGTAGAAGTGTTCGTCTTTTGAGGCTATCCACGAATCAAGCCATTTTGAGATGTCTTCATATTAGCGGGACTGCTGAATAGCCAGACCATGTGCCATCGAATGGAACAAGTAATAATCGGACGGCGCAATATCTGGCGAATATGGCGGGTGGGGTAGGACTTCCCATTTGAGCATTTCTAAATAGGTTTCAACGGGTTTGGCAACGTGAGGCCGAGCGTTGTCATGCTGTAGAATCACTTTTTCGTGCCTCTGCTCGTATTGTGGCCGCTTTTCGCGCAGTGCTCAGCTTAATCGCATCAATTGAGTTCGATACCGTTCCTCAGTGATGGTTTCGTTCGGTTTCAAGAGCTCATAATAAATAACACCGCCCTGGTCCCACCAAATACACAGCAAAACCTTCACAGCGTGAATATTCGGCCGAACCGACGACGTAGAAGCATGGCCTGGCAGTCCCCATGATTTTGTTCTCTTTGGGTTGCTGTAATGAATCCATTTTTTATCACCCGTAAGGATGCGATGAAGAAAACCCTTCCTTTTCTGCCGCTGGAACAGTTGTTCACAGGCAAAAAAACGATGCTCAACGTCTCTTGGCTTCAAATCATAAGGAACCCAGGTTCCTTGTTTTTGAATCATTCCCAACGCAGGCAATCGCTGGGAAATGGCTTGGCGGGTAACTCCTAATGCTGAAGCAAGCTCTTTTTGCGTTTCGCACGGATCCTCATCGAGCAATGCCTCCAATTCAGCGTCTTCGAAGGTTTTTGGTCTTCCTTCACGCGAACAGTCGTCAACATCGAAATCACCGTCTTTGATGCGACGGAACCAATTACGGCACGTTGTTTCACTTAGAGCAGCATCTCCGTAAACTTTTTGGAGTTCTCGATGCGCTTCAGCCGCCGTTTTCTTCGAATGAAAGAAGAAAAGCAACACTTCCAGCAAATGACGATTATTTGGCACAAGATCAGACATTTTCACACAACCAAAAGTATATGCAAAAACAAAATCACTAATGTGTCAAAGCGGTTTGTTTACCAGATATCTAAGCTTGGTTCATGACGTTTTGGTTATGTCACAATCGACCAGCACTTACTACTGGAGCTATCTCTTGAAAAACAGGAGAACTTAGTTGCGCACCTAATACATTTTAAGTTTTCAACTAAATGGAGGTAGCGATTGCTAACAATAGACTCGAAACGTTATAGTTCGAAGAGTATTTGGAACTCCTAGACGTAATCTCTTTGACATTTTTGTGTTGGTTATGAGATTTTTATTATTTTTATGAGATCTGAACAAAACAGTTCAAATAATGAGCGAAAATTGCTTCTAGCACTCTGAAGAAGGTAAAAACAATTCTATCAGTTAGGAAGTTAATATTTGTTGTATTTTGAATGCACGTGGTGCAGTACTAGTTAATTACGTTGCGAAAAGAAGTACCACTACAGGAAATCATCATGCAGTATTATTGGAGATTTTATACATTCAGATCTAAAGCTAAAGACCGTATTTGGTAAAGAGGAAATCTATTTCAATATGATAATGCTTATTCATCATTAAGTGAATAATTAAATATATTTAATCTACGTCAAGAAACGTCTTCACAAGCATGTTACTGTACTGATTTTAACACGTTAGTTACTTCGTCTTGTTTCACTACTCGAGAAAAAGGATGTTTGCAAGGATTTTGTTGAAACGATGAGATAATACGGTCTTGTCGTAGAGCAAGAATGCTCCAGGTCGCTAACGACTGGACTCAGGGAGCTTTGGTTTATTTGGGTAGCGACAGTACAGTGGTCAGCTAGCTGTTGTGGAGGTCGTGATCTACAAGCTAAATAGTCGCGAGATTAATGTTATTAAAGTTGGTGCCAAGAGCAAGTAATGGCACACGTAAAGTCTCTCAACAGATCCTAGCTTTATTAATTGACTAAATTGTTTGAGAAATCCCTTTAATATATATTCAGCTTAACAAATGAACACCCAGTATATAGACTAATCCTTTATTTAAATGTAAAATAGTTAGCAAGGAAAGAAAAAGAGTGATTGATCGTGAATATGTAAGAAAAGTGGTGATAATTCAATTTTAAATAATATATCAACGTTATAGATAATACGAGGGTGATCCTATAAGTACACGACCTAACAAAGAAAACACAAAAATTTTGGAAAGAAATATATTTATTTTTCAACGCAATCTCCTTTCAGTTCTATATACTTTTCCCAGCGATGTTAAATAAGTTCGATACCCTTTTTATAATAAGATCTGTCTTGTTCCTCAAAATAGCCATTAATTGCCGACATCACTTCATCATCGTTGGAAAATCTTTGACCACTGAGCCATTTTCTTAAACTTGGGAAGAGAAAATAATCCGAGGGGGCTAAATCTGGCGAATAGGGTGCATGAGGTAGCAATTCGAACTTTAATTCATTAATTTTGGCCATTGCAATAACGGATTTGTGAGCTGGTGCATTGTCATGATGAAACAACACTTTCTTCTTAGCCAAATGCCGCCACTTTTGCTTGATTTCTTCGCTCAAACGTTGCAATAATAAGTTCGCATAATGCTCGCCATTGAACAATCTTAGAAACTATTCAAAAATTTAATATTTCGAAGATCTGCGTTTGTTGTTTATATTTTTTTAAGTTCTATCCTTAAGAAATGGTGATTATTTGGAAATTTAAATAACGCGATTGTGTCAACCGTGTAACAATTCTGGAAGGTGTTCCAGCTAATGAAAATCTACTGTCAAGTGACGAAGTCATCTACCGGGTTATCTTAAGAAACAAAATTTTAGGTACCGGGACAAAACAATCTTTAACAATTTCATCAGCGATCTCTTCACAGCGAAGATAATAATATTTGGTGTGTCTTCATTGAATTCGAGATTAGAAGCCCATATTTTTTGAACGGAAGGAATCTTCTATTCGTTACGTACAAGGGTTACACAAATTCTTGCAGTCGAAACTCAACGAAGTAACGAATCTCGTTGTCTGATTCCAATAGGATGGTGCCACTACACACACAACGAAGGCATCGCTGAATCCCCTAAAAGAAATTTGTCCAGCGCATTTGATATTTTTACAAGGTGATATTCCACGGCCGATTCGTTCTCTTGATTAAACACCTTGCGATTTTTTCTATGGGAATACCCGAAGGCTTCAAATCTATCAACGGAAGCACACGAATATTGGACAACCTAAACGCTACTATCCGTTAAAGGACTGGAAATCACTACATATAATCAGAAGAGAAATGTGGAACTTCCAAGAAAGACTTCACTGTAGCATTGCATAGGAAAGGATGGTCAACATCTGGAGGATATCATTTGCCTAATCAAGTAGTGGCGTATGTCTATGTGAAGTGGTTGGTTAACTCTTTCAAATTGTGAAATACATTTATGAATAGCCCCATGAGTTGCTTTATTATTTATGTTTAATACTCAAGAATTACTTCCGTGGTATTCAGTACTTCCTACTTTATAGCTCAAAAAGGAAGGAAACAATTACTTCTATCACTATTGTTAACTACAGCCCCCAATGGACTCGTTCAGATAATATACTTGAAATGCGTCAATTGACCTCGAATACAGAACAAAGTCGCGAGTACATGATTCGTACGAAAATAAATAAATTGCGTACAGGTGCTGACCGATTCGAGATCAATGTGAAAAAATGAATGAATTAATTGCGATCGTGTGAAAGAATCAATTAGTCAGTGCTTGTAACGATGTCCTTTGAAAATGACTTCCTTTTTGAGAAACTAAATACTTTACACGTTATTAAATGTCCAAATTATAGGTTATTTCCATTTAAAGAACGACTGTAACACTGTTCACCTTGTAAGTAGATATATAATTCAGATCATGTATCTTGTCTTGTGTTAAAAAAAATAATTGCACGTTCAAAATTATATCGTTTAGTCAAGGTTGAATGTAATTGCGATCATATAATATTAAAAGTTATAAAGTTTCTCAAGGAATAATAGATTCCGGCGTAAAAGGACTTATAGCAGCTAGATTTTTGTTTATTAGGTGGGTAGAATGACAGCAGCTTGACTTAAAATAGTGTAACTTTAATGTGTATCTTTCTTTCACGAAAAAGAGCCGCGGAATTTGAAAAATTTGGTGTTCTATGTATGTTTTATAACTTGATGTATGTATTTACCATTAGTCTATGTGTAATTCGTTTTCAGTCCTTTTTAAAAATTAATTTTAAATTAGAAATTGAAAATAATAGAAATATTACTGTTGAAATTAAAAGATACCTTCTGTTTGCAGCATTTATATTCTTAATAAATTCTGTAGTTTAATTTTATAATTAAAATTTACAATTAAAAGATACGAGGGAGCGTTTTTATATTCGCGGAATGGGGGACAAGGGGTGGAAATAAAAAAACCAAATTATTTTTCTTTTTCAATATATTGTATTCACCTGCAAGACGGATACATTTTTCACATCTTTCAATTAATTTATTTATACCCTCATAAAAAAATGATTTCTCTTTATCTGCAAAATACGCCGAAACTGCCTCCTTGACTTCATCATCGGCAGTAAATTTTTTACCCCGCAGCTCTTTTTTCATTTTCGGAAACAGGTAATAATCACTCGGGGCCAGGTCTGGGCTGTAGGGTGGGTGATTCACAATTTCGAAGCCCACCTTATGCAGGGCAGCTAACACAACGCGGCTCTTGTGGACGGGCGCGTTGTCGTGCAAAAGCAGAACACCTTTTGTCAATTTTCCCCGACTTTTCTCTTTAATGGCTTCTTTTAGTCGCTCTAATATTGAAGCGTAATATTCTCCGGTTATAGAAATACCTTTATCTTTATAATCAATCAATAGTATTCCTTCCGAGTCCCAAAATACCGTTGCCATGAGTTTCCCAGCTGATTGTGACACTAAATTTCTTGGGAGGTGCTGTGCCCTTTTTATGCCACTGCATGGAGTCTTGTTTGGACTCAGGTTCATAATGATGAACCCAAGTTTCGTCTCCAGTAACAATTCCACTCAATACACCATCCTTGTCTTCATTACAGAGGTCCAAAAATGCACGCGAACACTCTACGCGCTGTTGTTTTTGCGGCGGCGTGAGCATTCTCGGCACTCATCTTGCGCTGACCTTAGACATGCCGAGATGATCGTGTAGGATTCTAAAAATTGTTGTATCGGATACTCCAACCATTTCTGCGAGTTGTTTCTTCTTTAGTCGAGCATCTTCGAGTACAATTTGTTCAACTTTTTGGATAAGTGCTGGCGTGGTCACCTTAATGCTCCTGCCCGGCCTCGGGTCGTCTTCAAGGGATTCCCTTCCTTGTTTAAATAAACTATGCCACTTATATACCATGGTTTTTCCTGGACAAGAGTCGCCGTAAACCAATGACATCTCATTCATTATGGTCGCGACTGATTTTCCTTGCCTGGTAAGGAACTTTATAACGGCACGATATTCGATTTTTTCCATATTTCACTTTTCACTCCTGATTATGTTACTTGGTTGACGATAGCTCAAAGACTAACTGTCTAATAACAATGAAACTTCGTATTTATACTAATCATGAGTCGCTGCACAGGCCACGTCCCCAATGCGCCTACTCACCCCTCTACAACCCGCTCATTCCGCGAATATAAAAACGCTCCCTCGTATACTTGTAGATAAACATTTACATTTGCAATAAGTTTTTAAACTTAAGTTTTTCGATTACACATTAACGAGTACTCATATTTTGCATAAATTCCGGTGTTTGATTTTTGAAATAAAAGCTATCTTTCAATTGTAGCTTTTATTTCAACACAGTCTGTTGAAAAAATTTTCGTTTGAAATAAAACTTAAAAATAAAAAAGAGATTTATGTAACGGGTGTTTTTTTGAGAGCTTGAGAACTTTAAATGATAATACAAGACAGAAATATTGTTGGAATGAATTTTTTTTATTATAATCTTGTAGATAATTTCATGGCATTTATTTTTTAAATATGATTTCCGTCACATGTACGTCACATGTCCGCCGCGACTACGAGTTACATGGTCCATCCGATCAGTCCAATTTTTGCCTACTTTTTCCAATAAATCTGGCCGTATGGCGTCAATGGTGGTTTGAATATCGGCTCCCAATGCTTCAAGAGTTCCTGGTTTGTTGGCATAAACCAATGATTTAACATAGCCCCATAAAAAGTAATTCAGAGGCGTTAAATCGCACGAACGAGAGGGCCAGTGAACAGAACCACTTCTGGAAATAAAGTTGTCACCAAATTAATTTTGCAATAATTCAATTATTAAGCGCGCTGTATGGCAAGCTGCGCCATCTTGTTGGAACCAAATGTCGTCGATGTTTAGCTGATTAATTTTTGGAAACAAACTTCCTCATTTCGAAAGAAATAAGCACCGATGATGCCGCCAACGTGTAAACCGCACCAAACAGTCAATTTTAATGGATGTAATGATGATTCGTTAACGGCTTGAGGATTGTCTTCGCTCCAAATATGGCAATTTTGCTTATTGACGTAGCCATTTAACCAGAAATGAGCTTCATCACTAAACACAATTCTTTGATAGAAATGCTCATCTTCGGAGAGTTTCAAATAAGCCCAATCAGCAAAAATGCGACGCAAAGGATGATCGTTTGGCTTCAATTCTTGCACGAGCTCTATTTTATAGGCACGTAAGCCAAGATCTTTACGTAAAATTTTCTACGTAATCGAAAGACAAAGGCCAACAAGTTGAGAACGACGACGAATCGACATTTCGGCGTTTTCTTCAATACTTCGCGCTACAGCAGAAATATTCTCTTCGGTACGCACATTTATTTGTCTTGTTGACGGTTTTAAATCGAGAAGAGTAAAATTAGTGCGAAAACGATCAATAATTGTACGAATTGCTTACTCACTAAGCCGATTATGTTAACTGTAAAATGAACGAAGTGCTCTATGAACTTCGCGAACAGAATTATTTCTTTCAAAGTAAATTTCCACAAGTTGTAAGCGTTGTTCTGGCGTTAAACGATTCATGATAACTTGCCAAACCTTACTGAACAAAAATGTCAATACAGTTTGACATTATCAGCTGTTAAACCATAGTTATCGATATCGATAGTTCTCATGCAGCTTAAAAAACACCCGTTATATATAAATATTTTAAATAAATATTCGAATTCAAATCTTTCATGAAAATACATTAATTGATAGTTCACATTTATAATAAATTTTGAAATTTAATTTTCGATTAGAAGTTGAAATTAAAAGATATTTACTATTTACAGAATAAAATACATTTTGGGATTAAAAGTTAGAATTAAAAGACTCATTGTTTATAGATAAACATTTGCAATAAGTTTCGAAATTTAATTTCTTAAATGACTCGTTGAATAAAAATTCGCATTTTTAATTCGTTTGGAAATTTAATTTTTTAATTCAAAGTTAAAATTAAAAGCAGCCTTCTCTTTTCAAATAAACGTCACTATTTTCAATAAATTCTGGATCTTTATTTCTGAATTAAAAGCTAAAATTAAGAGATATTCATTGTTTGTGAATAAACATTCACATTTCTAATACAATTTGAAATTTAATTTTCGAGTTAAAAGTTAAATTAAAGATACTATATGCAGTTAAAATATGGATATTTTTAATAATAATAATAATAATCTTTAATGCCCAACGGTTACACAGACCATTTGCAGGACATAATGCACTTAAAAATAAGATTAAAGTTAAAAACAAAAATAGGTGCAGTTAATGTAATACAAAGGAAAATAAGAATCCAATTAACAACACACGTATAATAATGTAATTCAAGTCGTACAAAAAAAAAACTGAACCAACAATAATAGATGCAAATTAACGAAAGGGATCCTCGTATAATGCATTGGCATTTCTGGACATATGTACCAGTGGAGCCTTGTAGAGAACATTGGCTCTTGCCCTAGCTATAGAGAAGGTTGTCGATGATCTAGCGTCAAAACTAGGCACGAGGAAATCAACCTGGGACAACAGCACAGAAGAATCAATAAAATTATTTATTAATTTATAAAGAAAACCGCCACTAGTTTTCTCCCTGCGTATACCAAGAGAATCAAAATTGTGCCTAGCAAGCAGACCCTCATACGTCGAACCAAAGGCAGGATAATATCCATCAATCTTGTGGGATAAATATTTAAGGAACCTCTTTTGAACACTCTCCAGGAGTAATGGTAGTGGTAAAGCAGGTACCACCCGACTGAAGCATATTCCAATCTGTACCGGACAAGAGAACCCTAAAGAACCTTCAAGTGTGCAAGCTACTAAAATCCCTGCAAGAACGAATAAGGAACCCAAGACCTCTAGAAGACGATGAAGTGGTAATGGCAAAGCGGGTACCACACAACTAAAGCATATTCCAATCTGGAGCGGACAAGAGAACCATAGAGAACTTTCAAAGTGTGCAAATTACTAAAACCCCTGCAAGAACGAATAAGGAAACCCAAGACCTCTGGAAGACGATGAAGTTATACTACTTATATGCTTCGAACAGCTAAGATGCGAGTCGAACAAGACTCCAAGATCCTTGAAATTGTGTACTGTAGGTATAATGGATTGCCGAACAGTGTAGTTATAGTAAAGCGAAGTATCACTTCTACTAAAAGAGAGAACAGCACATTTGTCGATGTTGAGCTTTATCTTATTGTGGGTAAATCAATGCACAGATTTGATTCAAGATTAATACTGTCGTCAATGAATTAATACAGCTGAGGATCTTTAGATCGTCGGCGTAAGCTAACACTCTGCAGTCAAGACGTTCCAAGAGATCATTAACGTAGATATTAAATAAAAGGTGTTCCAAATGGGAACCCCGTGGGAATCCAGAGGAAATATCGAAGAGCTTAGACAAATACCCATTATAATGCGGATAGGAAAGAAATAAATTGGTAATATTGGAAGCAAGGCCAAAAGATGTCAATTTAGAAATCAAAATGTCATGATTGATGGTATCGAAAGCTTTGCTGAAGTCCGTATATATGACGTCCACTTTTAACGTTAAATTTAACGTTTATCAAGTAGTTCCCCGATAAATTGAATGATCTCAACCAGGTTGGTAACAGTAGATCTGCCTGGAATAAATCCATGTTGCCTAATGGATAAGAAGGGTTTAACACAGCTAAATAACTTGTCGTAGAGGATAAGTTCAAATATTTTAGCAAAATTTGACAAGATACTGACAGGTTTATAGTTATTGCCGTCAGAACGTTCCCCCCTCTTGAAGATTTTTAATATTAGGTGCGCAACTAAGTTCTCGCTGTTTTTCAAGAGATGGCTCCAGTAGTAAGTGCTGGTCGATTGTGACATAACCAAAACGTCGTGAACCAAGCTTAGAAACGTGGCAAACAAACCGCTTTGACACATTAGTGATTTTGTTTTTGCATCATATACTTTTGGTTGTGTGAAAATGTCTGATTTTGTGCCAAATAATCGTCATTTGCTGGAAGTGTTGCTTTTCTTCTTTCATTCGAAGAAAACGGCGGTTGAAGCGCATCGAGACTTCCAAAAAGTTTACGGAGATGCTGCTCTAAGTGAAACAACGTGCCGTGATTGGTTCCGTCGCTTCAAAGACGGTGATTTCGATGTTGACGACTGTTCGCGTGAAGGAATATCAAAAACCTTCGAAGACGCTGAATTGGAGGCATTGCTCGATGAGGATCCGTGCCAAACGCAAAAAGAGCTTGCTTCAGCATTAGGAGTTACCCGCCTAGCCATTTCCCAGCGATTGCCTGCGTTGGGAATGATTCAAAAACAAGGAACTTGGGTTCCTTATGATTTGAAGCCAAGAGACGTTGAACGTTGTTTTTTCGCCTGTGAACAACTGCTCCAGCAGCAAAAAAGAAGGGTTTTCTTTATCGCATCGTTACGGGTGATGAAAAATGGGTTCATTACAGCAACCCGAAGAGAACAAAATCATGGGGACTGCCCGGTCATGCTTCTACGTTGTCGGTTCGGCCGAATATTCACGCTGCGAAGGTTTTGTTGTGTATTTGGTGGGACCAGGGCGGTGTTATTTATTATGAGCTGTTGAAACCGAACGAAACCATCACTGGGGAACGGTATCGAACTCAATTGATGCGATTGAGCCGAGCACTGCGCGAAAAGCGGCCACAATACGAGCAGAGGCACGGAAAAGTGATTCTACAGCATGACAAGGCTCGGCCTCACGTTGCCAAACCCTTTAAAACCTACTTAGAAACGCTCAAATGGGAGGTCCTACCCCACCCGCCATATTCCCCAGATATTGCGCCGTCCGATTGTTACTTGTTCCGTTCGATGGCACATGGTCTGGCTAATCAGAAGTTCCGCTCATATGAAGACATCTCAAAATGGCTTAATTCGTGGATAGCCTCAAAAGACGAACACTTCTACCGTGACGGTATTCGAGCTCTGCCAGAAAGATGGGAAAATGTTGTCGCTAGCGAAGGGCAATATTTTGAATGATTCATTTGCAAACATTTTTTCACAATAAAGTTGCATTTTCATCAAAAAAAACAGCGAGAACTTAGTTGCGCACCTAATATATTTTGGAATTGGAAGCTAACATTAAAATACTTAATGTTTGTGAATAAACATTCATACTTGCAATAAGTTCAGAAGTTTAATTTTTTAAGTAAAAGTTAAAATTAAAAGAAACATTGATTACCGAACACTATAAATATTTTCAATAAATTCCGGAATTTCATTTCTGAATTAAAAGTTAAAATTAAATGACTCGTTGAATAAAAGTTCGCATGGTGATTTTGATGGAGCCTGTGCTTGATTAACTTGATCACAAAGGTTGATATATAACCCCCCTCTACATTAATTTTCGTAATTCTGTATAAATCAACCAGTTCACGGTCAATTTTACAATAAATTAAAAGTACTTTAATAACGTAATGTTAACGTTGACTTGAATGATTTAAGAAGTGTTTTTACCGTCTGTTTGTAGTTTTCGAAATACGTACACAGAATTACGAAAATTAATGTAGAAAGGGGTTATATATCAACCTTAGTGATCAAAAATTCACATTTTTAATAAATTTCGAAATTTAATTTTTTAATTCAAAGTTAAAATTAAAAGAAACATTTATTTCAGAAGAATATAATTATTATAATAAATTCCGGAATTTGATTTCTGAATTAAAAGTTGAAATTAATTTTTAACGCGTTTTGAAATTTAATTTTCGAATTAAAAATTAAAGTTAAAACAAAACTATTTCCAAACAAATACAAATATTTTACATATATTTTGTAAATTGAAAGCTAACATTAAAAAAGACTTGTTTGGAAACAAACATTCGAACTTGCAATAAGTTAAGAAATTCAATTTTTGAATTAAAAATTAAAAATTAAAAGACACTTACTATTTGCAGGCAAACATTCACTCAACTCTAAAAAAATGACTGCAATCAAGACCAAAACGAACACGGGATATTTCATTTTACTCTGTGACTTTGCCCAGTAATAGTATGAATCGCTAGCTCTTTAAAGAGATTGAACTGTTTGTTTCTAAGAACTTTCACATACTGCAGCGTTCCTTTGAAATTTATATACCTATATACGAGGGCATCTCCAACTCCATACTCCAACCAGTTTGACGTCATTATGCACGTATAACGCATATGGGGGATTCCGCAATGCAATAGACCGAGGAACGCGCCAAAAAAGTATGTCATTGAAGTGTCTAGAAGTTGACACAAGGTTAACGCACTTGTGCGAAAATACACTCACCTATGTACACAAATACATGGTGCGTTTTTCTAAGTAAACAATCTAGTGTGCGTAGACAATTTCTCCTGTATTAAACTCAGTTTGAGTACGTATAGAGAGTCGTGTGCATATATTTACAATCACACTGGTGATTTTTTGTTGGCGAATATCTAAATTATTCATTATGTCGCTTTAAAGACGCAATTATTTTTTTTAATGTTTGCATGCTAGATACGTCATTATTATTGAGAAAGTTGTTGTGACCAAATAAAAATAGAAGTTTGATTTTTCAATCGAGTTCAGCTTAATTGTTTACTGTTATGTAATAACAAAATAGTCACATTTATTCCACTTATTTTTATATAAATTAACCAGTTCACGGTCAATTTTACAATAAATTAAAAGTACAGTATAATCCCGATAGTATGAACTTGCGTTAATGTGAACAACGCAGTAATATGAACATCAGTATTGTTCCATTAGGTATCCTGTAACGTGAACAGTGTATATTATTCAGTAATATGAACATCATATATTGTAAGTGATACTTTCCTGTGAAATGAAATGGGGAATCCCGTATTTTTCCGGGATTCCCATTGTGTTAATATGGGTTGCTTTGTCCCTGTTTCACAACATGTAGTATGAGCTGAACATTACTATAATCCTGTTGTTTGTGCTAAGTGTATTGTAAGATGTCTCAGGTTAGGAAAAAGTGTTTATCATTATATGAAAAAGCCAAAATTATAGAAGAACACGAAAAAGGCGCGAGTGTAACAGCTTTATCCAAAAAATATGGAGTAGCGAAGTCCACAATTTGTTCAATAAAAAATAAAAAAGCTAAAATTATAAAAGTGGTCAGTAATACCTTAAAACCCAGTAAAAAATGTACATTAAGAACACCTGAATATCCAAAAATGGAAAGTGCTCTGTATAAGTGGTTTCTCAGGCAACGCGAAAAAAACCATCCTGTTACTGCAGACATATTTAAACAAAAAGCATTAAGTTTGCATGAGAAAATTAATGGAGGTCGTGGAAACTTCTGTGCGAGTCATGGCTGGCTTCAACGATTTAGAATGCGGTATGGCATACGATTTTTGAAAATAACCGGAGAAAAATTATCATCTCAACCAGAGCTTGTCGATCCTTTCCAAGAACAATTAAAACAAAAAATTACGGAATTTGGTTTAACTGAACAGCAGATTTATAATGCAGATGAAACTGGGTTATTTTGGAAGCTTTTGCCTGAAAAAACGTACGTTTCATTTTCCGAAAAAACTGCTCCGGGTTTGAAAATGACAAAACAGCGAATAACGTTTCTTGGTTGTATAAACGCAACAGGCACTCATAAATTAAAACCGCTGGTGATTGGAAAATCAAAAAATCCCAGGTGCTTCAAAAATTTCAATAATCCAGTTGTCTACAGAAATAATAAAACTGCATGGATGACAACAGAAATTTTTAAGAACTGGTTTTTTCAACAGTTTATTCCAGAGGTGAGCATGCAAAATTAAATTTCTGTGATGTATTTTGAAAAGTTGTAGGTTAAAATATTTTTACGTAGTCAAAGCCTTCCAGAGAATGCTATCCTTCTTCTTGACAATGCTCCCTCGCATCCACCAGCGCAAGAACTAAGAAGCAATGATGGTAAAATTTTTGTTATGTTTATGCCCCCGAACGTAACCCCGCTGATTCAACCTATGGACCAAAATGTATTAAGACTTACAAAACTTGGCTACAGAAATCGATTATTGAGTTCCATAGTTTCTAAAACGGAAAACATACCAGTTGCGCTTAAAGATCTGTCACTAAAAGATGCTGTCTTGAATTTGATAGCTGCGTGGGAACGTGTAGATCCATCGGTAATTGCCAAATGTTGGCATAAGATATTAAATAAAAACAACACCGAATTTAATGAAGAAGATGATCTTCCATTGTCTATTTTGCAACAGAAGTGGACCAAAGAACCTGATGAAATACGCAACACAATCACTTTGTTACAAGCACTAGAACCTGAACCAGTGGCATATACAGCAGCAGACATTGAAGAATGGAATATGGATAAATTTGACAATGAAGGCAATGAGAATGAATTGTCGGGAGAAAGCGATGATGAAATTCAAGTGTCTGAAAGGAGCGAAATAACCCACTCTGCTGCTGTAGAAGCTCTAAATATTGCAATAAAATGGGCCGAATTCAACGAATTAGATATTAGTCATATTATAAGTCTTAAAAATATTCAGGAAAAAGCTATATTATTAAATGTTTCTAATAAGAAAGTACAAACAAGGATAACTTCATTTTTTCCAGTAGTGCCATGTAATGTACTACCCATAAATAATAAAAACATGTTTTAAATAATTTCTTTTTAATTCGTCCTCGCTAATGTGAACCTATGCCGTAGTTTGAACAAGCCGAGATTTTTTGTGTTCACACTAACGAGATTGTACTGTACTTTAATAACGTAATGTTAACGTTGACTTGAATGATTTAAGAAGTGTTTTTACCGTCTGTTTGTAGTTAGCAATAGTATGTACGAGGTGTGGTAATTAAATAACGAGACTGGTGTGGGAATGTTATTTATTGCATATAAATTTATATCTAACTTTTATCCCTTTAACATACCCTCCTCCACTATCTACAGGTTGGTAGAAAAGTTTTGAAAGCAAAAATGAAACGATGTGAATTTTTAAATGAAATTAGTTTTTTTATTCAATGTAATCTCCCTCAACTTCAATACATTTATTCCAACGATCCTCCAATAATTTTATACCATCTCTGTAATGATTTTCTGGAAACTCTGCAAATACTGTTCCACGGCTGAAATAGCTTCTTCATTCGATGAAAAACGCTTTCCACGAACGAATTGTTTCAAGTTTCTGAAGAGGTAGTAATCACTCGGAGCCAAATCTGGTGAATACGGTGGTTGTTCAAGCAATTCGTACTTTATTTCATTCAATTTAGCCATTGCCAAAATACTTTTGTGTGAAGGCGCATTGTCTTGATGAAAAATTATTTTGCTTTCGCTAAACCAGGTCTTTTTTCACGAATTTTTGCATTCAGTTGATCTAAAAGGGTACAATAATACTCTGAGTTAAGTGTTTTACCTTTTTCAAGATAATCAATCAATAGAATTCCTTTTGTATCCCAAAACACTGATGCCATAACCTTTTTTGCAGATTGGCCTGAGTTCACCTCTTTTGCAGTTGAACAATCAACCGTAGTCCACTGTAATCGTTCTTGTTTCAATTTAGGATCATGGTGGTAGACCCAAGTCTCATCCATAGTTATAAGACGACGCAAAAAATCGGTTTTATTCCGCTTGAAACGCACCAAGTTACGCTGAGAAATTTGCTTTAGATCCAATTTTTGTTGAATTGTTAACGAATTCGGCACTAACTTCCCAAACAGTTTTTCATATGTAATTCTTCATGTAAAATATGGAGTACTCGTTCGTCTGAGATGCCTATGGTATTAGCAATTTCACGCTTAGTCAAATTCGGATCTTCACTAACCATATTATGTACTTGCTCAATGATTTCTGCTGTTGTTGCAGCTTTTGGTCGTCCACTACGTGGTTCATCTTCAACGCTTGTACGACCACGTTCAAACTCTAAATCCCATCGATGTATTGTTGGAAATGAAGGAGCACATTCCTTTAATACGTTCACCATTTTTGTATGCATCTCTGTTGCTGATAAACCTTCCAAAACAAAGAATTTTATTACAGCGCGATATTCAGTTTTTTCCACTGTTAAAAACTACACCGACACGTCTAATTCAAATGGATTGCTAACAATGAATGAATTGACAGATCGAGATAATTTTTAGTGTGTTCATATGACACATGAAATATTAAAATGGCGTATGAATTTTGATTCCTCTCCTTAATAGGTGCTGCTTTCAAAACTTTTCTACCAACCTGTATATACCGCTGTATATGTGTCTTCCATTGTTTAAAACAATGCTGTAGTTCATCAGTTGCCAGCCTCTTCAATAACTCGGCTGTTTTTGCTTTCACATATTCTACAGACTGAAAATCTTTTCTCTTTAATACACTTTTCGCTTTTGGAAACAGGTGGAAGTCACAAGGTGTGAAAGCTGGCGAATACACTAAAAACAGCTTCACAGATAGGGCATTATGAGCTGGTGCGTTGTCCTGGTGCAGAATCCACGAGTCGTTCTTCCACGGATTCGGTTTTTTCCTCCTTACTCTTTCTCTTAACTTGATTAGGACTTTTTTGTAGTATTCTGATAAACGATTGGACCCTCAGACACACAGTCATGATAACACCCTTGATATCGGAAAAAACGGTCAGGTTTGCCTTCAATTTCGACTTGCTTATTCGTGTTTTTTTCTACCTTGGCGATCTGGCGGCCTTCCAGTGCACCGATTCGACGCTTTGTTTCCGGGTCATACTGGAAAATCCAGGTTTTATAACATGCGATGATTTATGTGAGCAAGCCTGGTTCTTCTGTGAGTCGTTCCATGTCAGAGCAAATACTCGTCCGATCGCCTTTTTGTTGCCGAGTGAAGTTTTTCGGCACCATTTTGCACATACTTTTGTCATGTTTAATTCATCATGCATGTTGTTTCTTTGTTAATGTTTACCACATCGGCAATTATCCAAATGCTCAGACTGTTGAATAGACTGAAAAAGTGTTGCCTTTAATGCACTTTTCATTTTTTGGAACAGGTGTAAGTCACGTGCGCAAGATCTGGCGAATACGGAGGATTATCAAGCACAGCAATGCGCTTGTCGGATAAAAACTGCTTCACATATGGGGCACCATTTTTGCCCAAACTTTCGCATTGTATAATTCACCACGAAAATATGTCTTACTGTTTCTTTGTTAATGTTTACCATATCTGGAATTATCTGAATGCTCAGACGTCTCTCTTTTCGCAAAATTTCATTAATTTTCTGAACGTTCCCTTTAGTTATTGCAGTCACAGGTCGACCAGAACGTTCATCATCTTCGACATCTTCCCGACCTTCAGAAAACCTTTTTTGCAATACAAAAACTCGCGCACGTGACATAAAATTATCACCCAACACCTTCTTTAACATTTGTAAAAATTCTGTTGACAATTTTTTTAATTCGACAAGGAATTTCAGGTTAATTCTCTGCTCGTTTTTTATGTCAACCATTATCACGGCTCTACTAAGTAACAATGTTCTCTACAATTGAAGCTCGGGAGTAAAGTAAAGCAAACAGGGAGACGAAACTACGGGTTAATGTTTGGGAAGTATGGAAATCAATGACATTCCAATTACAGGCTCGCCCGATGCGATGGAAGGAGTTCAGTTTCATTATTTAATTGCCATTCCTCGTAGATTGGCGTCGATGTAAGATTGGCTTTACTGCTCTCGGTGTTTATCACTAATAACTGTAATAATAATACTAATAATAATAATAATAAAAATGAATTATTGTTTTATAACAGTTTATATTCCAATAACAGAACAAAATAATAAAAATAATATTTATTTGCCCGACAGATTTACAATTTACGAGAACTTACAAGGCAAAGAATATTGCAGAACACATGTATGCGGGTTATTTTAATATCAGTAATACTCGTATCTACACACACACAACCACAAGAACAATACTACATGCCATGTGCACTAACACACCGTGAAAACAACAACGGTAGCCATGAAAAATGCATGTCTGTGATGCTGTTAGACGTTGTGTTATAAGAGCACGCTCTATGTAAAAGGCGAATCGTCCTCGTGCGAGGACAGTAAAACAAGTTGTTCGACCTCCAACCTTGGAATGATTAACTTAATTTGCTATAATAACTTTGGGGCGTCAATATCATTATTATTCAGGTTAAATAAAAACCTCGTATGAGTCTGATTCCGATGTAGTACCAAATCATTCATACCAAACACATCTTTTCTGATCATAACACATGGATCAATAAGTCCCGAGACTAACCCATAGATGGCGCTCGTAGTAAACCAGTAACCACGTCTTTCTAGAGTACTAACCTTTGCTTGAAACGTGTCAAAATTTTAAGTCGATCGGACCAGAAACAGCTGAGTTATCGAGGTTGGAGTAAAGTCGTTTTGTAGTTTGTTTAAACAATGGAAAAAACCGAGTTTCGTGTTCTGATAAAACATTGTTTTTTAATGGGTAAAAACACCACGCAAGCAAAACAATGGATTGAAAAATGTTACCCGGACTCTTGTCCATCAAAAGCAACGATTTGTCGGTGGTTTGCCGAGTTTAAACGTGGTCGTACCGACACAAATGACGCGGAACGCTCGGGCAAACCTGTGGAAGCCGTTACACCGGAAAATGTGAGTGAAGTGACAAAAATTATAATGAAAGTTCGTAAAGTGAAGCTCCGTGAGATTGCTGAGATGACACATATATCATATGGAAGTGTATTTACTATCCTTCATGAAAAATTGAGCATGAAAAAGGTTTTTTCCAAGTGGATGCCGCGATTGCTTTCGATGGAACAAAAACAGCAACGAGTCGATGATTCAGAAAGCTGTTCATCGCTATTTACTCGCAACAAAAAAAGATTTCTTGCGTCGTTACGTGACCATGGACGAAACATGGATACATCACTACACTCCAGAGTCGAAGCGGCAGTGATCTGAGTGGCGCACAGCTGACGAAAGCCTTCCGAAACGTCCGAAAACGTAGCAGTCAGCTGGCAAAGTCCTGGCGTCAGCTTTTTGGGATACACATGGCGTGATTTTCATTGACTACCTCGAAAAAGGTAAATCGATCAACAGTGATTATTATATTGACTTACTGGTGCGTTTGAAGGAGGAAATCGCAAAAAAACGACCGCACATGCAGAGAAAAAAAATCCTTTTTCACCAAGACAATGCACCCTGCCACAAGTCGATGAAAACAATGGCAAAATTGAACGAATTGGGTTTTGATCTGCTTCCCCACCCCCCATATTCGCCAGATTTAGCTCCAGGGAAAAAGATTTGGCTCAAATGAGGAGGTCATCGCTGAAACTGAAGCTTATTTTGAAGCGAAAGATAAATTTTTTTATAAACATGGTATTGAAAAATTGGAAAAGCGTTGGAACCATTGTATCACCCTAAAAGGTGATTATGTTGATGAATAAAAAAAAATTTTGCAAGAAAAATGTTGTTTTCATTGTTAGTCTCGGAACTTATTGATCCATGTGTTAGAACAGAAAGAACACAATCAATAAAGCATATGTTTCAAGTTTGAAGATGCCACGTTGTTTAGTATTTGTTTGGCTTGGGGTAATGTGAAAAGTCAGGTTTATAAAAACAATCCACAATCAATTCCTGCTTTGAAAGATGAAATTATTCGTATCATTGGTGAAATAGAGCCTCAATTAGGTCAAAATGTAATTGAAAATTTTAACAAAAGAGTGGACGTCTGTGGAGCTGCAAGAGGAAGCCATTTCGCATATAAATGTCATAACTGATACTTCAAAAACCAATAAAAAGTTTTTGAAAATGAATGCAAATTATGTGTTTTATTTATTCTTAAAAAACAGCGAAATTTGAAACACGCTTTATAATAATACCGCACGCAGAATTACCAGTAACAGAATTACCGACTCAATAATAGAGAACACATTAATTACATGTCCATCATATATTCAATTAATTAAAAGACAGTATACAGAGAATCTGTGTCATTTATTTAAGAATGCGCCGTTCTAGAAACAGGTGCTAGTGAAGCGCATGCATTATAAATAAATGGTATCACAGTCGAACAGAAAAAGAAACGAAAATAATTATTAAAACATAATTTTAACATAGAAAGCAGCAGGTAGAGTCTTGTAAATTGAATTTGTTTATGGGACTCGAAAATGTAGCGAATAAAACTGCGAAGTATCGTATAAAAAAAAATTCTTTTAACAAAATACGTAAAAAAGTTGAAAATCTAAAATAACATAATAAGAAAAATACGATGTACGAGGTATGTTCGGAAAAATTTCAATTGCGAAAAACCTACGGCACTGTACTGTTTTTGAAAATAATTCCTTTAGTTAAAATAACTTATTTTTTAAAACCATTTCTTAGAAGAGGCATAAAGCTCTTCCTCGACTAAATTATTAAATGTCTCTGAAAGCTACCACCCTTGCACTAGCATCAGATAATCTCCTACCACGTGTCGAACGTCTAATTAATGATAACTTGCTTTTAACTAGAAAGGTTGTAACGCTCTGTCTCTGTTCTTAGTAGGACAATATATAAACGTTCTTATTCTCACCTTAAGCAATCTCTTTGCTTGACCTAAAGGTTGCTAAAACAAGCCCAAAAAGAAACACGGAGAGCGGCAGGAGGAGTTCCTGGTGAATAAGATCTAATAGGACGTCATAGTATTGTTGGTGTTTGAAAGCCTTTAAACAATACTGAAGCAAAAGTAGGATCCATAAAATGCGTTTAGTATTTAATTAATAAAAAAAAGGGGAGCGTCCCTTTTATAGTTAAAAGAAAAGAAAAATTAAACAATGTTACAAATTTTTTGTGTTTGTTAAGAATATCTTGCTATAAAATATATTTAGAAATATAAATAGACTAAATAGATATTTAAAAAACGAGGAAAGTTTAAGTTACAGTTTGAACCTCTAATTAATACATCTCATCTATACATACAATTGGTTTAAACTAGTTACACAAAATGTTCTTCGTAGAAATGCCACTTAACAAGCCCTTCCCAACAATAAGAACAATAAAATAAAATTACGTAAGAAAATAATATTCAGTTTACTACTGAATTAATAACTACAGTGCCATATGTGCAGAGTAAAGTTAATAGTGGTTCATGAAGCAAAAAATTGTAGAAGAAACTATTGTAAAAAGTGGACGATTACAAATAAACAGTCAGTTAGCTATAATTAATCGTCTATCGACCCCTTAATTCACTTAGAGCTATCGAAACTATACGAGGGTGGTCCCATAAGTACCCGGCCTGACCTAGAGATGGCGGTAGTATATCACTGTATTAGAAAGTACACAATCTATAAAGTATATGTTTCGAGTTTGAAGACGCCACGTTGTTTAGTGTTTGTTTGGCAGCCATCAATAGTGAACGTTTTCAGTGAATTGGTAAAAATGGAGAAAATTGGTTATAGTTACGTGATACAATACTTTTATTTGAAAGCCCTCAGTTTAACCGATATAAAAGCTTAACTGGATCCTATCCTGGGTGAGTCTGCTCCTTCGTTTACAACAGTGAAATATTGGGTAGCAGAGTTTAAACTAGGTCGTACGCGCTGCCAAGACGAGCATCGCAGTGGTCGACTAAATGAGGTGACGACTCCAGAAATGATGAAGAAAATCTACAAAGCGGCACTGTATGCTCGTCGACTGAATGTGCACGAGCCGGCAGACATAGTAGGCATTTCAAAAGGTGCGGTATATCGCATATTATCTGAAAATCTGAACATGAGAAAGCTGTGTGCAAGATAGGTGCCGCGTTTGCTCACACTCGAGCAAAAACAGCGTCGTGAAGATGTTTCAATTGAGTATTTCGCGATTTTTCACAGCAACAAAGCAGAATTCTTTGCGCCGTTTCATAACCATGGATGAAACATGAGTCCATCACTTCACACCCGAGGCAAAAGAACAATCGAAACAATAGACTCAAAAGGGAGAACCGGCTCCAAAGAAGGCGAAGACCGTTTCATTTGCAGGCAAGTCATGGCATGGGCTTTTTGGAATGCGCGTGGAATAATTTTCATTGATTATCTTGAAAAAGGAAAAACTATCAACGGCGAGTATTATGTGAACTTATTGCAATGTTTGAACGAAGAAATCAAGCAAGAACGGCCGTATTTGGCTGAGCAGAAAGTGCTGTTTCTTCTAGACAATGCACCAGCTTACAAATCCATTATTGCAATGGCCAAAATTAATGAATTAAAGTTTGAATTGCTAGCTCATGCACCCTATTCCCCAGACTTAGTCTCCCGGATTATTTTCTGTTCCTAAACTTGAAAGAATGGCCCAGTGGTCAAAGATTTTCCAACGATGAAGAAGTGATGTCGGCAATTAATGGCTATTTTGAGGAGCAAGACAGTTCTTATTATAAAAAGTGTATTAAACTTATTGAATATCGCTGGAAAAAGTGTATAGAGCTGAAAGGAGATTATGTTGAAAAATAAATGTATTTCTCTCCAAAATTTTTGCATGCCGTTGGGTCGGGTACTTCTGGGATCACCCTCGTGTGAAGGTAATATTTGAATAATGAACAATTGACAAACTACCTCTTAATTAATTAAATCAGAGCTATCAAATTTATGAAGCAAATATTTAAATAATGAGTAATTTATTAGCCAATAAATTAGAGTTATCAACTAAACGAGTCATCAAATTCTGTAAGTAATATTTAAATGGTGAACAGTTGATTAATAAATCCTTAATTAAATTAGAGTCATTCATTTGTTTATAAAGGTATTAAGTAAGGACGATTAGATTAGTTTTAATTGAACACATGCTGACGACCTCATGCTGTTCAACTGAAATAAGGGGCTTAAGGGTCGAATATATGCAACAGTATAGACTTTTCCAAAGACTTTGGCAAATATGTTAATTATACCAATTATCTGATAATATTCAATTAGATTTGTATGGCAAACAAATTTGTCTCATCGATCGTCCATCATATTCGTTTGATCTATGACCGTGCGACTATTTGCTTTCGCTTAAATTGAAAATTGCTATGGAAGGAGCGATTTATGAAGATGTTGTAACTATTCAATTAGCCATGACGCAGGTGTTACATAACATTCCGAAAAAATGAGATTAGAAAGTCTATGCATGCATTAGTTAATTGTGCCAGAACTTGTATTGATTCCAATGGAAAATATTTTGAATAAATATTAACTTCCAAACATAACTTACTGTGTGTTTTATTGTATATCTAAAGAGTTGTTTATCTAGTGTACTGTGTATGTTAATTTTCGTTGTTTATATTATTCTTTGAATAATTTTTGGACTTGGCCTGGTTTCTATAGCGTGAGACAATATGTATATGTATATATTACATTTCTGTATATTTTAGTTTTGGTTTCCTGTGTGAAATATTTATTTTTAAATACGAGGTCGTTCATATAACTCGCAATATGACTTGTTTCTATCACTTAATGTTCTACCTCTTTATTACTTCATGTCAAGTTGTTACTGATCCTTCCTTTATATACCAGGTCAGCTAAAAAGTCCCCGGTCTGACACATAGATGGCGTTACTGTTATTAAATCCATATGTTTTTTAGATAGTACTAACCTTCAAACGAAACGTGTCAAAATTTGACAGCAATACGACCATTAGTTACTGAGATATTGCGTTAAGAGTGAAGCTACTTTTGTTATTTATAAAAATGGAAAAAAAAGAATTTCGTGTGCTGATAAAGTACTGCGTTTTGAAGGGAAAAAATACCGTTGAAGCAAAAGCATGGCTTGATGAGGAGTTTCCGGACTCTGCGCCAGGAAAATCAACCATAATTGATTGGTATGCTAAGTTTAAACGTGGTGAAATGAGCACCGAAGACGGCGAACGCAGTGGACGACCAAAAGAGGCTGCCACCGACGAAAACATCAAAAAAGTTCGCAAAATCATTTTAAATGATCGTAAAGTAAAGTTGATCGAGATAGTTGACATCCTAAAGATATCAAAGGAACGTGTTGGACACATCGTGCATGAATATTTGGGCATGCGGAAGCTCTGTGCAAAATGGATGCCGCGCGAGCTCACATTCGATCAAAAACAACAACGAGTTGATGATTCTGAGCTGTGTTTGAAGCTGTTAAATCGTAATAAAACCGAGTTTTTACGTCGATATGTGACAATGGATGAAACATGGATTCATCACTACACTCCAGAGTCCAATCGACAGCCAGCCGAGTGGACTGCATGCGATGAACCGGCTCCATAGCGTGGAAAGACGCAACAGTCAGCTGGAAAAGTTATGGCGCCAGTTTTTTGGGATGCGCATGGAATAATTTTCATAGATTATAAATAAATACACGAACCTGGGGTGATGTAACAATTTATCATATTTAGCAAAATGTACCGGGTAGCAATAAACTAACTGGATTAAACATATGCTCTTACAATTACAGAAAGATGTTACATCTTATATAAGTAATAATTCTCAGAGCAATTCAGATTACGAAGTGTATGAACATATATAAACACCACTTTTCTTTAAATAGCGGAGAGATAAAATATTTATTCGTTCAACGAGAATCAAAATCGCTTTAGGAGAGCTTTCATATAAAGAATAAGAAAGAAAACTGAACAAAATTAACATTACACATCAAATTTTTGCCTTAGAAAGAGTGTTAAAGAGTGTTTAAGTTATAAAAGATGTTTCGAATTGCGCAGTTTTTTAAGAATAAATAAAATATAGATTGCGCACTGAATTTGTCTAGATATGTGGGCATTTAAAAAGTACGATGTATGACATTTATAAAAATGAGTTCGTACAGGGTACAATAACGCGTTCAAATTGTTGAATTATTTTATGAAAATCAGCGTTCTGTGAAAAGAGTTTTTAGAAAATTACAAGAATTTTATGGTTTACACAATCGGCCATCTGCAAGCACTATTAGTCGAATTATTGAAAAATTTCAAGAGACCGGTTCCGTGGAAGATCAAAAAAGTGAAAAATACAGTTGTAGTGGCCGTTCATAAGAAAATATTGGTTTGGTTCGTGAAAGTATTGCTGAAGGTTCTGAAATGTCCATTAGACGACGTTCACAAAAACTTGGACTTAGTGAATTAACAACATGGCATATTTTACACAAAGATTTAGCTCTGAAGGCGTGTAAGGTTCAAATAACACAAGAACTAAAGCCATTAAATCATTTAAAACTTCGTTCATTTGTCAATGTCATCAATGAACAACCAGCTGATTTTTCTCAAAAAATAATGTTTTCCGATGAGGCACATTTTGAACTTGGTGGCTATGTTAATAAACAAAATTGACGTATGTGGGTTGAGGAAAATCTACGAATTATTTATGAGAAACCTATGCATCCTAAACAAGTTACTGTTTGGTGTGTATTATGGCCAGGTTGTGTAATTGGACCTTACTTTTTTGAAAATGCTGCTGGTGAAGTTGAACTTTCAATAGTGAATGATATCGTCGGATGATAACCGAATTTTTGTGGCTTGAATTAATGAATATTTATCTAGAGGATATGTGATTTCAGCAGGATGGCGCTACACCTCGCTTTGCACACGAATCAAAATATTTATTGAGAGAAAAATTTCCTGGACATGTAATCTCAAGAAACGGCGATGTTAATTGGTCACCAAGATCATGTGATTTGACACCGTTAGACTATTTTCTTTCGGGTTATGTGAAAAATCAGGTTTATAAAAACAATCCACAATCAATTCCTGCTTCTTGCTTTAAAAAATGAAATTATTCATGTTATCGGTGAGACAGAGCCTTAATTAAATCAAAATGTCATTAAAACTTTTAATAAAAGAGTGGACTTCTGTGGAGCTGCAAGGGGAGGCCATTTGGCAGATATTATTTTTCGCATATAAATGTCATAACTGACACTTTAGTTATAAATAAAAAGTTTTTGAAAGCCAATGCAAATTATGTGTTTTATTTATTCTTTAAAAAAAAACCACGAAATTTGAAACATCCTTTATATACATAATACATTTAATAACTAAACTGTAAAATTACCTTTCTGGGAATACATTAAAGAAAATACATAGTAGATTCAATACCTAAAAGTAAAACTATAGGATTATATAAATTAAATGCTCTTTTTAAATTGAACCGACAATGTACAAAATAGAATATATAGTAAATATACTTAAAAAGGATATGAAGCTGTATTTAAAGGATTAAAAATGATTGCTTTTTTTAAAGTTTAATCTGTAACACAAATATAAACGCATTCCAACAATGCATTTTATTTACTTTGCATAATTAGATCCTTTCTGAGAACTACATTAATAAGACATTAAGGGAAAATACATATAAATATATTTAAATTAAAATAATATAAATACCACAAAGTATTAAGATCTCCCTTCTGAGAATAATAATAATACATTTGAACTTGGAAATAGCATTTAAGTAAGATATTTGTTGGAATGAAATTTAAAGAAAAACAGAAAATAAAAATATTCCATCCGAAAAATTACGCGTACTGTTACAAAGTATAAATCATTAAACGTTTAATTAATTTTTTGAAAAACGTCTTCCGTTTCCCCTTTAAAATATCTTCTAAAAATATAAACAGTGTATCAAATTGAATGTTCATAATTGTATACTTATTTCATGTGATACACGTTTTATATTTTAGAGATAAATTATTTTCAATTTTAAGTAATGTTAGTTATTTTTTCACAGGGCAAATAAGAAGGAAGAGGTGCGAAAAATCACTAAAATATTTGTTTAATAATCTCCTATTTTCCATCGTTTTTTCGCTATTTCCGTCTGAATTGAGTGGTAAGAATTGACAACGGCATTGTTCGAATCGATCGGTTGAACAAGATTAATTACTATTCACGTTAGGTGGTGCCTTCGAACAGCTGTCAATCAACGAAACTTCAACAAATTTAATATATATTGCGAGAGGCAGAATATACATTTAACAAAGGTCTACAACACTAATGCTGACGTCACTTATTTATCGTTCAATTCGCTGTCGTTTTCATTTTTGTAAAACCACTAATAGCGGCAGTTTTGATAATTTACGAGGGTAGTTCCAAAAATACCCGACCTAACAAGGAAGACGCAAAAAATTTGGGAAAAATAATTTTTATTTCTCTACACAGTCGCGTTTTAACTCGATACACTTTTTCTAGTGATGTTCAATAGCTTCGACACTCTAGTGAGAGTTACTGAGCTCGCCAAAATAGTCATCAATTGCAGACTCTTCATTGTTGGCAAATTGTTTACCACCGAGCCATTTTTTCAAGTTGAGAAACAGAAGATAATTCGCCGGAGCTAAATCTGTCGAACAGGGTGTATGAGGAAGCAATGCGATCTTTAATTCAATAATTTTGGCCATAGCCAAGACGAATGTGTGAACTGGTGCATTATCTTGATGAAACAAAACTTTTTTTGCCAAACGTTTCATCATTCAAACGCTACAGTAAGTCCACATAATGCTCATCATCGTGAGTTTTTCTTCTTCTTTAAAACTAATCAAAAAAAAATATACCACGCGCATTCCAAAAAAACGCCATGACCTTGCCTGCAGATGGAACTGTCTTCATCTTCTTTAGAACCAACTTCCTCGTTTCAGTCCATTGTTTTGACTGTTTCTTCGTCTCAGGCGTGAAGTGATGGACATATGTTACATCCATGTTAATCGGCGCATAAACTGGACTTTATTGCTGTGACACCGCGCCAAACGCTCAATTGAAACATTCTCATGACGCTGTTTTTGTTCCATTGTGAATAATCACGTCACCCATATGGAGCATACCTTTCTCATATCCTAATTTTCAATCAACATGCTCTATACGTGAAAATCACGACTCCATAAATGGTGAAGAAAATCCACAAAGCGGCACTGGATGATCGTCGCATATAATCTGAAAATTTGGATTTGAGAAAGTTGTGTGCAAGATGGGTGCCGCGTTTGCTCACAATCGAGCAAAAACAGTGTCGGGACGATGTTTCAATTGAGTATTTAGCGAAATTCACAGGAACAAAGCAGAATTTTTGGGCCGTTTCATAACTATGGATGAAACATGGGTTCTATCACTCCACACCCGAGACAAAAGAACAATCAAAGCAATGGACTTAAAAGGGAGAACCGGCTCCAAAGAAGGCGAAGACCGTTTCATCTGCAGGCAAGGTCATGGCATCAGTTTTTTTCAGAAACGCGCTTGGAATAATTTTCATTGACTATCTTAAAAAAGGAAACTTCTAACTATCAACGGCGAGTATTTTACGAACTTATTGCAACGTTTGAGCGAAGAAATCAAGCAAAAACGGCCGCATTTGGCTAAGGAGAAAGTGCTGTTTCATCAAGACAATGCACTAGCTCACGAATCCGTTATTGCAATGGCCAAAATTAATGAACTAAAGTTTGAATTGCTACCTCATGCACCCTATTCGCCAGATTATTATGTCTGTTCCCAAATTTGAAAAAATGGCTCAGTAGTCAAACATTTTCCAACGATGAAGTGTTGTCGGCAGTTAATGGCTATTTTGAGGAGAAAGACACTTCTTATTATAAGAAGGGTATTGAACTTATTGAACATCCCTGGAAAAAGTGTATAGAGCTGAAAGGAGATTATGTTGAAAAATAAATATATTTCTTTCCAAAATTTTTGTGTTTTCTTTGTTGGATCGGGTACATCTGGGACCATCCTCGTATTATTCTTCATGAGCTTCTTAACCTATCTCAACCCAGTACAACGCCCTCAGAAACAAGTGCAAGTCGACAAACATTTTCGACCGTTGTAAAGTAAATATATTTCTTTCCAAAATTTTTGTGTTTTCTTTGTTGGATCGGATACTTCTAGGACCACCCTCTTATTAAACCAGCACATCATTTTGTAATTTGTTAAATAAATATATTTAAAACTGTATTTATAAAAAATTAAGTAATAAAGTTCAAGTGTTATGCTTTTTAAATTCGTATTCTAGAATTTGATCTTATATTTTTTACATTTTTTTATACGGTAAATATTGTTGGAGACTTGGTTCATTGAATTAGCCAAAAAAAGGGGAAAAAATCCTTACTCACATCAATATTTGCACTCCGTATTTCTACAAGTAGTTGTCAACGTCAGCAGATTATTAATCGCTTAATAACTTAATGCTTATCGGGATCCAATGCCATATTCTAGCCTCTATGAATTGGAAAACACAGCTATTAGAAAGGCCCGATCATAGTAGGGATGTGCATTAGCATAAGTCTTAGTTTCCAAGACAAAGAAATATTGACTTACAGATGTGTTGGGGGATGAGTTAGGAATTTTCTTTGTGCAAGCGTCACCGTGAATTCAGATGAGACACTGTAATTAATAATCTGCTGACAATGACAACTTGGCTGTCGAAATGTGAACACTAACATTAATATTGTAAGGGATTATTTTTGCCTTTTTTGTTTAATTTTTTTTTATAATTAAGTTAATGGGGAGAACGATTTTAATTATATTTGGTGGAGCTTTACGTGTCTTGTATCGAGCTAATCTGTTGATGCGAGATTAAATCTTCATTTTAATGGTATAAACAAAAATTTATAACAAGTACGAACCAAAAATTGAAATACGTATATTAATAACATCTCGACAAGTCTATAAAAATGCACAATTAAAAAATTAAGAATATTTTCCTTGAGTCATAACTAAATTTTATAATTTAATTCCTGAAAAATATCATAAATTAATAAAACGCGTAGTGTTTCCTCATACAGAGCAAATATAGATAATAAATAAGTATATTATTATTGTTTACAATGCGGGTACATTTCTAGGTGCTCGCTTCTCTGTACTTTACCTTGTTTGCAGAGATTTACGACAATACTGAGGGGATTATACAAGGACACTGTACGTATTATTCCATATTATAAATTAGATAATCTATTAAATAGCTATTTAAAAAAAGTTAACAATTAACATGTACATTTTTTTTTGCGCGCGTTTATTGGAGATTGTATACTTTAGAATAATAATGATAACCACTTTCGAAAGTAGCTTCGTGGGTTTCCCTTCTGATATCCGTGTACTTTTATATTGATATGAGTAATTTGTAAAATCCATCATATAGGGAAGTACATGTCATAAAACACGAATGATATTCTTTTACGAGTATAAGTACTTATTAACTTGTAATTGCGTGGTTCTATACGTCGACCTAAAAAGTATTTCTTACTTGGAAATCGATTTAAATTATATGTTTAATAACACAGGCTTGCAAAAAAATACTTTTTAAAAATTGTTTTAACTTTAGTCACTTCTTTTGTGTGTTTTTCAGCGCTGTACTCAAAAACAAAAACTGTTTTTTTCTATCACGTAGGGTTTTCTCACAACAAAACAGATGTATTTTAAGAATAGTAAGTCAAATACAATATGGAAAGAATATTTTATTTTACATTTTATTAAAATCACAAATAATCAAACGATTTTCATAAAAACAATACACAATTAATAATACTCAATGTACTTAGTTTGGTACGTAGACTTCCGCGGTCGTGGTCCATGCTATCTGCTTCTGGGTTTCCGGGCTGGAACCGCGTCACTAGTATATCTGCCGACGTTTCGTACCCATTTGTATGGGACATCTTCAGGGCTGAACTACTGCACTGAAACTGGTGTAAGTCGATGGGGGACGCGTTTATATATGGATAATGGGTCATGGGTCAATGGAGCATTACGGTTGCGGTTGGGTAGATTAGAGATGCAGGATTGCCAAGCGTTATGTAGTTAGGTTAAGGTTATTAACCGCGATGATGGCTACCCCCTACATAACGCTTGGCAATCCTGCATCTCTAATCTACCCAACCGCAACCGTAACGCTCCATTGATCCATGACCCATTATCCATATATAAACGCGTCCCCCATCGACTTACACCAGTTTCAGTGTAGTAGTTCAGCCCTGAAGATATCCCATACAAATGGGTACGAAACGTCGGCAGATTTACTAGTGACGCGGTTCCAGCCCGGAAACCCAGAAGCAGATAACTCAATGTACTTGTTTAATAGTCATTGTAGTATCGTTTTCGCTCCCAATCAAAACTTTTTGTGCTTCTTCTGCTGTAGAATCGCTGGGAATCGTCGCTATTCAACATCCAGCAGTAGTCCGCTTTGTTGATATCGCTTTTGTATTTTCTTCATATCTTTGTGAAATCTTTCATCTTGTTTCTGGCTGACAACACTAAGATTGTAGTAATCTGCTACCATGTAAACATTCTACCTTCCTTGATATCCATTACTTTTACTCTTGGTGAAAACTTTCACCTTTCACCTTTTATAAGAATTGCTTTAAACTTTGGTACAAGCATATTGAATTATATAAGGTGTACCAATAAGACATTTGGTTTTCAATAGCCTGCCATTTTAACAGTTGTCCTAACTCAACCTGTAACTACTTGACAGATGACAAGTAAAAACTACGCCATTAATAAAAAATGGAATGATATACAAGAATGGTGAAAATTTCGCGGTCACAGTTCGCAATACTAAAGCATTTTTGGGTCGTCGTGAAGCACCTTCTTGGCCAGCAATTGTGAAACTGGTGGAAAAATTTGGGACAAGTTAGTGATATGAAGAATGGAACTCGAAGCAGATCGTTCAAGAATAACTGAGAATATTGCTATTGTAGCCCATAGTGTTAAGGAAAACCCAGGCTTGTCCATTTCTCGTCGATCTTTGGAATTGAGCATTCCACAAACGACATACATCGTATTTTGCATAAAGACTTAGGTCCTAAGGCTTTCGAAGCTCAGGTAACACAAGAACTCACGCCTACCGACAATCAACAACGTCGTGTCTTTGCTGATTGGATCCTTGAAATGTATCAAACTAATCCGGAATTTCATTGAAAAATCAACTTAAGTGATGAGGTCTATTTTCACCACGGAGGCTACGTTAACGAGCAGAATTGTCGCGTTTAGGGTTCGGAAAATCCAAAAATTATTCTTGAAAAACCTCTCTATTCTCAACGTGTGACTGTTTGGTGCGGTTTTTGGTCTGGCAGGGTTATTGGACCTTACTTTTTCGAAAATGAGGCTGGAACAACTATTACGGTGAATGGATTGCGCTATCGAACGCTGATTAATGATTTTGTATGGCCGGAATTGGAACATATTGATGCGAAAGACGTTTATTTTTAACAAGACGGCGCTACATGCCACACAAGTAACAATACCATCGCTTCTTTGCGTGAAAAGCTTCCTGACCGTGTGATTTCTCGAAGAGGCGATCACAATTGGCAATTGACATCTTGTGATTTAACACTTTTAGACTTCTTTCTTTGGGGCTACGTGAAAGATAAGGTCTATGCGAATTGCTCACAATCTATGCAAGACCTCAAAGATGGAATACGTAAAGTTATCGCGGACATACAGTCGCAAATGTGCGAATTGGTGATGGAAAATTTCATGAAAAGAATATGGTCTTGCAAGCGTAGCCGTGGCGGCTATTTGGCTGATATCGTTTTCCGTTATTAATGACATACCCTCCTCTTTACAATTAAATAAACATCCAATGGTTTCACTTAAAAATGCTCGTTGCTTTTACATATTAATATGAAACCTTTTATTAGAATTCCCCGATGAAGAATGCTGCAAATTAAATACTGATGCACAGGTGAGCAGGTATTTCATGTTTTATTGAAAAATTCGATCATTTTTGAAGTTAGCTTCAATCTCAATCAAATACTCTATAAGAAATACTTTTCACTTTAGAAATTAGGTCTAAATTCTAACGTAAAACTTTGTTAGTTAACTTTGAATTAAGAATTAATGAAAACTACCTAATTGGGAAACTTTCAATTATTTTTTTGTAAAAATAAAATCTTTCATGTCATAATGTTGTACAATTTGTTCATTTTCAAGGTGTTAAAAGAGCAATTTTCTTGAAACTACATCTATAAACAATAGAATTTACTTTACATCATTTGCTCTGTCCACATTCAAAATGAACGTTCCCCAAATACCTTTATTGCAAATAATAATCGTTTTATTAGAACGCGTGGAATGATAAGCGTGCAAAACCATGCCAGCACGTCATATTACCGAGATACCATCTGCAGTTTCGGCTACTAAAGTGCATATTAATAACAGTAGATTAATTATCGTCCTAATAGTTTGGTAATTAACAGTTACGCGAGAGTATGAATTGTTCGCTATGGCCACCGGCCGAGCATTCCGTGTATCGATTTTAATTCGTTTTTGCCATTGACCGAATTGATTGATGCATTTTAGTGGACGAAATGAAATGTAAAATTTCGACGTGACGTGCTCACCATTTGATATGAAAATAATTTGAAGTTTCGAAGGTAGTATTTGCACGTATTTGTTCATTTACTAAGTACTGACGTACTCTAATGGATATGCTTAAGTAATAACGACGTTTTGTTTGTTTGGGGAAGCAGTGGTTTGAAGATGAGGGCATTAGACTTTCAGACAGCTCCACTACAAGAATGCAGTGTGTCCTTGATAATCCGAAAGATCGAAAACAAAAATTGTGTGAAACAGAAGCATACTTATTACATTTTATAATATTTTGTGGAAATAATTTGTAATTTTTTTTCACTTAATTCTTCTCTGGTTCATTATAAAAGCCGTTTGTTTTAACCTTTTCAATACAAGAACATCACATACTGTTAACGAACGCAGGCCATGTCTTTTTCTGTAGTAAGAAATCCAACCCCTGCTAGTTCTGAGTATATCAAAACTATTTTGATTTGGCAGATAAAAATTCATAGAAAATTGAGACGTGCCTTGATCGTTGTGTACAAAACCATGCAACGAAGTTTCTATTTCTGGATATTAGGTTTTTCGTAAGATTTTTCTGCTACTGGGACTGGAATCACATTTGTCAATAAATCTAAAAGAAGTGACACATACATAACAAAAGTCGAAAATGGTCTTTAAAATAAATCATACCTTATGATTTGGCCTTTGTTCTTTTTAATATCGGAAATCGTTAATGTTCTTACGAGGGTGGTCCCATAAGTACCTGGCCTGATCTATAGATGGCGGCAGTTGTTTGAAAAATATCGCTGTATTAGAAAGTACGCAATCTATAAAGCATATCTTTCAAGTTTCAAGACGCCACATTGTTTAGTATTTGGCAGCCATCAATAGCGAACATTTTCAGTGAATTTGTAAAAATGGAGAAAATTAGTCATCGTTACGTGATACAATACTTTTATTTGAAAGACCTCAGCCCAACCGATATAAAAGTTGAACTGGATTCTACTCTGGGTGAGTCTGCTCCTTCGTTTACAGAAGTAAATTATTGGGTAGCAGAGTTTAAGCGAGGTCGTATGAGCTGCCAAGACGAGCATTGCAGTGGTCGACCAAATGAGATGACGACTCCAGAAATGGTGAAGAAAATCCACAAAACGGTACTGGATGATCGTCGACTGAAAGTGCGCGAGCTAGCATACATAGTACTCATTTCAAAAAGTGCTGTACATCGCATATTATCTGAAAATTTGGACACAAGGAAGCTCTGTGCAAGATGGGTACCGCGTTTGTTCACACTCGAGCAAAAACAGTATCGTGAAGATGTTGCAATTAAGTGTTAAGCGAAGTTTAACAGTAACGAAGTAGAATTTTTGCGCCGTTTCATAACCATGGGTCCATCACTTCACACCCGAGACAAATGAACAATCAAAACAATGGCCTCAAAAGGGAGAACTGGCTCCAAAGAAGGCGAAGATCGTTTCATCTGTAGACAAGGTCATGTATCGGTTCATTGACTATCTTGAAAAAGGAAAAACTATCAACGACGAGTATTATGCGAACTTATTGCTACGTTTGAGCGAAGAAGTCAAGCAAAAACGACCCCATTTGGCTAAGAAAAAAGTGGTGTTTCATCAAGACAATGCACCACCTTACAAATCCGTTATTGCAATGGCCAAAATTAATGAATTAAAGTTTGAATTGCTACCTTATGCACTCTATTCGCCAGATTTAGCCCCCTCGGATTATTTTCTGTTCCCAAACTTGAAAAAAAGTCTCAGTGGTCAAAGATTTTCCGACGATGAAGAAGTGATGTGGGCAGTTAATTGCTATTTTGAGGAGCAAGACAGTTCTTATTATAGAAAGAATATCGAACGTATTGAACATCGCTGGGAAAAAATATAAAGCTGAAAGAAGATTATGTTGAAAAATAAATATATTTCTTTTCAAAATTTTTGTGTTTTCTTTGTTGGGTTGGGTACTTCTGAGACCACCGTCGTAAATGGATAGATTATTTATCTGTCAATATTACTTCCTGAATATATTGAATAAGTAAATCAATTTATGTACATATTACCAAAGAAATTACTAATTTACAACCCATTTGTTCTTACGATACAAGTTGTGAGTAACACTAATATATCCAATATAGTATTTATTATTAGTTACGAAGAGACTCGTTTAGGGGACCAGATGCGTTCAGAAATCAACAGCCCAATACATTTGACGGTGAATATTGATTCTAAATAAGGTTCGTTTAACGTCAAAATTGTAAAGTGGTTTTTTTCCATCATCATCATCGTTCGCCACTTTTTGCGGAGAGAAGTAAGTAATGTGGAAAGCGAACTCGTTGCCCTGCCGATCTAACAGGTCTCTCTCACGGTCGACGATGCTGGCGTTGTGGATAATTGAAACACAAATTCCGATAGATCACGTGGACGCAGGTGTCTTCTAGGCACATTTACATAATAACGCGGTCGTTATAGGTGGCATGTTAATTGCTGTTACTATTTTACAATTAAAAATAACACCACTTACTACGGCGCGTTGCTAATATTTTATGAGACCGAGAAAACTGGAGAAGTGGTTAATATATTTCCTTTTTGTATCTAATCTTGTGCATGTATAATTTTGTATGAATTTCCATATTCTTTTTGCTTATATTCTGATTAAAAAGAAGACAATTCTAGGAGCAGTGAGGTTGATTTAGTTCCTGGTTTTATATTTTGCAATCAACGCTTGTCTGCTTTAAACGTTTCTGTATAATTTATATTGTTATATTATAAACTATATTTTCCTTTTCCATTACATCATTTTTTTAAATTTCTTCTTTTTATAGAGAAAACTTTTAGATTATTTTATTAGTTTTCGTATTTACTGGATAGTAATTCAATCAAAGGTTACCAGAATGGATATAACCCAAATCCAGATTTGGAAAATCATATTTTTCTTTGAGTTCTCAATTTATGCTAACGTTTAAGGGAAACTAGTTATATTGTAAATATACTTTATTAAAACAATTGTTTATATTCATTTATTTTTTTTGAAAATATGTTACGAGGGTGGTCCCAGAAGTACCCGACCCAACAACGAAATTACAAAAATTTTGGAAAGAAATATATTTATTTTTCAACATAATCTTCTTTCAGCCCTATACACCTTTCCCAGCGAAGTTCAATAAGTTCGATATCCTTTTTATAATAAGAATTGTCTTGCTTCTCGAAATAGCCATTAACTGCCAACATCACTTCTTCATCGTTGGAAAATCATTGACCACTGAGCCAGTTTTTCAAGTTTGGGAACAGAAGGAAGCTCAATCTGGCGAATAGGGTACATGAGGTAGCAATTCAAACTTTAATTAATTAATTTTGACCATTGCGATAACGGATTTGTGAGCTAGTGCATTGCCTTGATGAAACAACACTTTCTTCTTACCGAAATGCGGCCGTTTTTGCTTGATTTCTTCGCTCAAACGTTGCAATAAGTTCGTATAATACTCGCCGTTGATAGTTTTCCATTTTCAACCGCACTTTTTAAAATGCCTACTATGTCTGCCAGTTCGCGCACTTTCAGTCGACGATCATCCAGTACCGCTTTGTGGATTTTCTTCATCATTTCTGGAGTCGTCACCTCTTTTGGTCCACCATTGCAAAGCTCGGCTTGGCAGCTCGTACGGCCTCGTTTAAACTCTGCTACCCAAGGAGCGGACTCATCCAGAGTAGAATCCAGTTCAGCTTTTATATTGGTTGGGCTGAGGCCTTTCAAATAAAAGTATTGTATCACGTAACGATGACCAATTTTCTCCATTTTTACAAATTCACTGAAAACGTTCACTATTGATGGCTGCCAAACAAATACTAAACACTCTTCTTCTTACTCTTCAAACTTGAAACATATGCTTTGTTGATTGTATATTTTCTAATACAATGATATTTTTCAAACAACTACCGCCATCTGTAGGTCAGGCCGGATACTTATGAGACCACTCTCGTACTAAAATCCCCATCTTTAAACCCAGTGTAGAGTTGTATTATTTATTATGCTGGAATATTTCTGTATAAAAAAATAAGAGAATATCTCGACCTAAATGTCAGTCGGACACGCGCTCGTAATAAATTTACTATCCACCACGTGCAAATAAATAGTTACTAATATATTGGGTCTGGGAAAAAGTTCGTGGCGTTTTTCCCGATAGATGGCATTGGTTGCCGATAACTAAAGAACAACAAGTCACAGCGACACCACCGAGGGCTCGTTTTTTAGATGACCTTCCGAACGTTAGTTTGAGCGTAGAAACATTGTAATCGGTGCAGTAGTTGGAAAGTTATTCGCACTTGAAAATGGAGAAGAATAATGAGAAATTTCGCTATATTCTGCAATATTATTATGATAAGGGGAAGAACGCTGCGCAGGCTTGTGATAGAATTTGTGCTGTGTACGGTGAAGGTACTTTATCGAAATCTGTTGCGCGGAAATGGTTCGCTCGCTTTCGTTCTGTAAATTTCAATGTGAAAGATGAGTCACGCTCCGGTCGTCCAATCACTGAAAAATCTGATGAAATTCTTGAAAAAGTCCAACAAGATAAGCATATCAGCAGTGTCGATATTGGCATGGAGCTAGGCATTGACCACAAAACTGTTTTGAACCATTTACACAAAGCTGGTTACAAAAAAAAGCTTGACGTATGGGTTCCTCATGAGTTGAGCGTGAAAAACATGATTGACCGAATTAACATCTGCGATGCGCTGCTGAAACGGAATGAAATCGAGCCGTTTCTGAAACGTTTAATAACCGGAGATGAAAAATGGATTACGTACGATAATCGGAAGCGTAAAAGATCGTGGATAAAGGATGGTGAGCCGTCACAAGCGTTCGCTAAGCCAACATTGACGCCAAAAAAAGTGATGCTGTGTGTATGGTGGGACTGGAGGGGAATCGTCCACTACGAGCTACTTCCAACTGGTCAGACGATTGATTCTCAACTCTACTGTGCACAACTAGAGAGATTACGCCAGGCGATTGAAAGAAAACGGCCCGAATTGATTAATAGGAAAGGTGTTGTCTTCCATCATGACAACGCCCGACCACACACTTCTTTGATGACCCGTCAAAAATTGAGAGAGTTTGGTTGGGAAGTTTTGATGCACCCACCTTACAGTCCGGATATAGCACCCTCTGACTATCATCTGTTTCGATCTCTGCAGAACTCTCTCAATGGAATTAAGTTGGTTTCAAAAGAAGCCTGTGAAAACTACTTGATTCAGTTTTTCGACCAGAAACCACAGAAGTTTTTCACCGATGGGATCATGGATCTACCAAAAAAATGGCGAAACATTGTCGATAATAATGGAGCATATTCGGTTTAAATGAATTCGTCCACGCGCCATGCGGGGACCAGTTGAATTTTACTGAAAAAACGCCACGAACTTTTTCCCAGACCCAATATAATATTGCCTCTATTATTTATTTAGATTAATTAAGGGGACACTTAACCCCTTAGAACATATACATACCGAGCTAAGGAGGTAGTAAAATATATTTAAAGGAATATCAAGTATATTCTCTTCCGCTGACTTCTTATAGTTAGATGTAGTCTATAGACTCTTACAATGGCCCAATATGAAATAAGAAATGTCTTTATAATCGTTATAAATCTCATACAAATTCTCAAAGCTAACTATAAAAAGATAATAAAAACAATTAAAACTTTGTTTGAAGTAAATTAATCCCCCTTTGTTACGTCCCTACACTGTATATATAAATGCTACTTAGATCTCTATATTAATAAATTATATTCCACCTTTGTATTTCGAATATATAAATCGTGAAGTAAATTGGGCAGGACTCAGGTGCACGAAATATAATGCATAAATAATGGCATTAATTATTTCAAAACACCTAAAGCCAGTTCGCAAGAAACAATGTAATGTGTAGGTATGCGGAACACTTGGATGCCAGAGGCATCGACAAATATCTTACTCCTCGTTTTCTGGGGAAACTTTCGTCACGAACCCGCGTTGAACGTATTGATACGTCTAACTGTGATATAATGTAAATTTGAAGATCAACTATGGGTTGGTACGTATATTATTACGTCTTAAAATAATGTTAAAATAAAATTGAATAAGTAACTTTGAATTTTTGATTAAATCAAATTTAAATTAACATTTAAAAATGTAATATTTAAAAAAATGTCCGTAAATACATAAGAATTGACATTCAAATGCCTTAGAAAACCCAATGCACTTTTGGTGTTATTTCAATATAAAATATTAAATGTGTGATGAATAGGTAAAGGTGAATAAACTGTTTGACCTCACAATATATCAAAATAAGCCTTTAAAATATATATATAATAATAATATCTTTATTGTCCAACAAACAAGCCATTTAAAGGACAAATCAAACAGTAGGTACGGTGTACAAGTACTAAATAAAACTAACTTAAAATATATGAAAATAAAACATACAATAATAATAAATGAAAACTAAGAACTCAAGTATATATTTAAAGTTAAAAAAAAAGAACTGAGATCAAACCAAAGTTGTGCCACAAACTTTTCAACCGCCAAAAGTATTACCTATGAAAGAGATCTAGAAACTATTCGCATTCCTGCACATATGAGTAAGCGGAGCTTTCAATAGAATATTAGTCTTGGCCCTCGGAAGAGCGAAGGAATCAAAAGACCGAGTGGAATGAGAAGGAACCAATAGACAAACCTGAGATAATTCAGAAGGGGCATCCACACCATTATTAATCAAGTTAACAAGAAACTTCGCACTGGTAGCATCCCTACGACAAGACAAGATTTAAAGCAATGTCTAACCATTAACGCCTCATATGTGGGCAAGGTGAAAAGTTCTCGGCCTGATACAGAGATGGCGCTACAATTAACAGGAATTTATGTTTCCTGCGTGGCTGCATGTGTCTTTAGTTCATATGAAAACTTTCAACTTGTTCTCTCAAGTAGTTTGTTTGCAAGAACTTTTGTAGTAGACGTCGTGCGTGTTATTTTTTAAATGGATAAACTTGAATATCGTGCTCTTATAACATTTTTTGTTTTGGATGGTTTAACCCCTATGGAAATTCATGCGAAGTTGGCAAAAGTGTACGGGGACTCTGCTTCTTCGATGTCAACCGTCGTAAAGTGGGCAGCTGAATTTAAACGTCGTCGTACGTCCCTCGAAGATGATCCACGCGAAGGACGGCCAAAAACCGCAACCATACCAGAAATCATCGAAAAAGTACATGATATCGTGTTGGACGATAGGCGAGTGAAAGTGAGTGAGATAACTGAGGCTGTGGGGATATCGGAAGAAAGGGTGCGAAACATTTTGCACAAAGAATTAGAGATGAGAAAGCTCCGCGCAAGATGGGTGCCGTATTTGCTGAATGTCGATCAAAAGAAAATACGCAAACGATTTTCGGAGCATTCTTTGGACCGACTTAATAAGAATCCGACCGATTTTGTGCGGCGATTTGTCACCATGGATAAGACATGGGTCCACCACTACACGCTAGCAACGAAACAGCAGTCGAAGCAGTGGGTGGAAGCCGGTGGTTCAGCGCCAAAGAAAGCGAAGTCGATCGCATCTGCCGGAAAAGTCATGGCTAGCATGTTTTGGGATGCAAAAGGAATCTTGTTAATAGATTATATTGAAAAAGGCAGAACAATTACAGGCGCACATTACTCTAACCTTCTTGACCAGCTGGATGCCAAAATTCGCGAGAAGAGGCCTAGTTTGAAGAAGAAAAAAATCATTTTTCATAAGGACAACGCACCCGCACACAAGGGTGCGTTAGCGATGGGAAAATTGCAGGATTTGGGGTACGATTTGCTCGGCCATCCCCCTATTCTCCTGATTTGGCACCCTCAGACTTCCATCTATTCCCAAATTTGAAAAAAATTTATTTCAGGAAAACGATTCACATCCAACGAAGAAATTGAAAGGACCGTAGAAGAATATTTTGAGAGCCTTCCAGATTTTCACTTCCGGGAAGGAATATTGATGTTAGAAAAACGCTGGACCAAGTGTGTTGAACTCAAGGGAGATTATGTAGAAAAATAAAATAATTTTTTAAATTTAAATCGCAGTCTTTCATTGTCAGGCCGAGAACTTTTCATCTTGCCCACGTAATCAACTCCCCTCAGTGGGTATGTACCATCAAGCCGGTAAGATAAATACTTTAGAAACCTTTTCTGGATTTTCTCCAGGAACAAACTCTGATAAATATAGCACGGATACCATACCACCGAGGCATACTCAAGCTTAATCCGGACGAAAGCATAATATAAAGCCTTGAGAGCAGTAATATTATTGAAATGTCTGCAGGAACGCACAAAGAAACCCAGGGTACGTGATGCCGAAGCGCATATAGTAGTGATATGATCTGTAAATTCCAATCTGAGGTCAAACAGGACCCCAAGATCCATAATTCCCGACTTCCTCAAAATGACAGTGTCATCAATGGCGTACTGGTTAATAAGGGGATTATTGCTTTTAGTAAAGGTGACAACAGCACACTTACCAGCGTTAATAGTAATATCATTCTGCGCACACCAATCACTAATTATATTAAGATTATGCTGCAGAATCTGGACAATAATAAGCGTTTAAGAAAAGAAACATGTTCGATTAACTACAATTGTACAAAAAAAAAAACACAAAGAAATAAACAAGTTATAACAATAATAAAGCAAAATAAAATAAAAGTAAAGTAAAGTATTACAAAAAATAAAAAGAACGACATAATGTACAAGGTTGGTCGGACAAGTTTCCGACCTAACAAAGATATGTAGTTTCCTTATAACTCTACACACTTCTCCCAGCGATGCTCCCATCTTATTAACCCGTCCAAATAGTACTCGGCGTTTTTCTCGACAAAATAATTGTTCGCGAAGGTGATTGCCTCCTAATTTGACGAAAATCTCTGTCCCCCGAGCGCAATTTTTAGATGAGGCAACAAAAAGAAGTCGCTTGGGGCTAGATTTGGTGAGTAAGACGGATGTTCAAGCAATTTCTGCCTTCAGCTTGTCAAGTAATGATGCGTAGAATGCTCCTGTAATAGTTTTTCCTTTTCGAAGATAATCGATTAAGATAATTCCATGACTATACCAAAAAAACAGGCGCCATCACTTTCCTAGTCGAAAAAATAGTTTTTGCTTTCTTTGGAGCGGGTTCCCCCTTTGCGATCGACTGTTTTGACTGTATTTTTGTTTCGGGCATATAATGGTGTATCCAAGGTTCATCTACAGTAATTAATCGGCGCCAAAACTGAGATTTATTGCGCCTAAACTGCGCCAGCAGAGTTGGAAATATTCAATCGAACACATTTTTCGTCTAACGTTAGCAAACGCGGCACCCAACGTGCGGACAGCTTTCTCATGCCTAAATCTTGATTTAATATGTGACAAACACGTTCTTTGGACATATTCATAGCCTTTGCTTTTATTTCGACGGTCGTCTAGCACCAATTGGTGAACTTTAGCGATGTTAGCGTCAGTAGTTACAGTTTTTGGACGTCCCGAACGTTCGTCATCTCCCAAGCCATGTATGGCTTTGAAGCTCGGTGTCAGTAGAATAAAATGACATATGTGTTAAATCATAACATTGCATACTTAAGCATAGCGACATCTGTTAGAAAAATCGGTAATGACAGTCCGGTACACCTAGTATATATCTTCCGAACGTAAATGTATATATATATATATATATATATATATTCTAGGATTCAAATCAAGGAATAGATTGTGATATATTGCATTGTTAGGTTGTAACGTGCCTCTTTATTATTACCTAATTAGCACTCAAAAGAGATCCGTGATGGGAGTTTGCGCTTTCAGACAAACATAAGCACCAGTCGACGCGTTCCCCCTCATTAAAAATCCATAGAAATGTATGTGTGAGCATCGAAATGAACATAAAAAATTTCACGTTTGAGAATGGAGAGAGAAAAAAAAGGAGAATAGATAGCTTTTCTAGTTCACACCGACCCGCTATTCCACAATGGCGGAAAAGTTTGAGAATGATATGATACAAAATATTCAAATGAAAAATCTCTCTCTCGTTTTTCGTTTTTCAAAGTTGAATGTATAGATGGCGCTCGCTGTCTGTGCACATTGTCTGTCTTCAACACAATATGCTTCCTGCAGGAGAGATATGGCGGCGTTCATTTCCCAGCTATTGTCTTATTTACGCGGCGAACTCTGATATATATACGTGCGGCTATGGGAAAAAGTCATCTCGAGGACTCCTGGTTTCCCATTTAATTTGGAGAGAGCAGGTAAAATCGAGCGTGGAAATATATTTTTTTACTTCGCGTATGATTTGTTTAGTACCCATTTTAAGTACATAAAATGTTGCACTAGGGTGTTCATTTAATTTTTTAAAAAATATATTTATTTCCATGGTTTTTCTGCTCAAACTTTGTTATAGTAAAAATGTTGTTCTTTTTTGTTTGGATTTTCGACTATTAGGGATAATAAAGCATTTACCAGGTGCACCGGAAGGTCATTACCGGTTTTTCTAATAGATGTCGCCAGACATAAGTATGCAATGTTATGATTTGACACATATGTTATTTTATTCTACTGATGACAAGCATCAATGCCATACGTGTTATATTATGCGAAAATAACACTGTAATAGATTTATATCTCTTTGAAAATGTCGAGTTTCGTGCCAGAAAAAGTGCATCTGCGGCACGCATTGCTTTTCTTATTTAATCAAAAGAAAAAAGCCGCTGAAAGTCATCGTTTGCTGGTAGAAACTTACGGTGGGCATGCTCCAGCCGTAAAAGCATATGAGGCGTGGTTTCGATAATTCAAAAGTGGTGATTTCGATGTGCAAGATAAAGAACGTTCTGGTAGACCGAAAAAGTTCGAAGGTGCGAAACTGCAGGAGTTATTGTATGAAGATCCAACCCAAACTGAAAAATAATTGTCAGAAGCGTTAATTGTGGCTCAAGAAATGATTAGCAACCGACTACGAGTAATGGGAAAAATTCAAAAGATGGGAAAATGGATGCCACATCAATTGAATGACAAGCAAATGGAAAAACGAAAAATCGACTGCGAACTGCTCCTTCAAAGATATGATCGGAAGTCATTTCTGCATCCAATAGTGATGGGTGATGAAAAATGGATTTCGAAAACCCTAAGCGCAAAAAATCATGGCTATCATCTGGCGAAGCCGGCCCATCGACTCCAAGACCAAATCGTTTTAGTCGTAAGACAATGCTCTGTGTTTGGCGAGACCAGAGTAGCGTAGCGTATTACGAATTGTTGAAACTTGGTGAAACAGTTAATACTGATCCCTACCGACAACAAATTATCAATTTGAACCACGCATTGATAGAAAAACGTCCAGAATGGGCCCGAAGACACGGTAAAGTGATTTTACAGCATGCAAAATTGGTCAAGAAAGCACTGAAAGCACTTGAATAGGGCATAATATCGCACCCGCTGTACTCTCCAAACCTTTCCCCGTTCTTCGTCAATTTCGAAGTTAGAAAATAGCTCGATGAATGGTCTTTCTCAAAAGACAAATAGTTTGTTTGGGATAGCGTCCATAAATTGCCTGAAAGATGGGCAAGATGTGTAGAATCAAATGGCTAAAACTTTGAATAAATAAACTTTTCCATTTTCTTGAAAATCATGTAGTATTTTGCGAAAAAAACGGTAATGACTTTCTGGTACACCTGGTAATTTATATTGACGACTTTTATGGAGATTTTCTACTATTTTTAAAGAAATTTAATTTAGTTTCGTTCTTTTTTTTTCTTTAGCCTACAATATCTCGATTTAATATATACTTAATTTATGGAATTTTCGATTAATATTTAATGCAGCGTGCAGCGACTCATGATTAGTATAAATACGAAGTTTCATTGTTATTAGACAGTTAGTCTTTGAGCTATCGTCAACCAAGTAACATAATCAGGAGTGAAAAGTGAAATATGGAAAAAATCGAATATCGTGCCGTTATAAAGTTCCTTACGAGGCAAGGAAAATCAGTCGCGACCATAATGAATGAGATGTCATTGGTTTACGGCGACTCTTGTCCAGGAAAAACCATGGTGTACAAGTGGCATAGTTTATTTAAACAAGGAAGGGAATCCCTTGAAGACGACCCGAGGCCGGGCAGGAGCATTGAGGTGACCACGCCAGCACTTATCCAAAAAGTTGAACAAATTGTACTCGAAGATGCTCGACTAAAGAAGAAACAACTCGCAGAAATGGTTGGAGTATTCGATACAACAATTTTTAAAATCCTACACGATCATCTCGGCATGTCTAAGGTCAGCGCAAGATGGGTGCCGAGAATGCTCACGCCGCCGCAAAAACAATAGCGCGTAGAGTGTTCGCGTGCATTTTTGGACCTCTGTAATGAAGACAAGGATGGTGTATTGAGTGGAATTGTTACTGGAGACGAAACTTGGGTTCATCATTATGAACCTGAGTCCAAACAAGACTCCATGCAGTGGCATAAAAAGGGCACAGCACCTCCCAAGAAATTTAAAGTGTCACAATCAGCTGGGAAACTCATGGCAACGGTATTTTGGGACTCGGAAGGAATATTGTTGATTGATTATAAAGATAAAGGTGTTTCTATAACCGGAGAATATTACGCTTCAATATTAGAGCGACTAAAAGAAGCCATTAAAGAGAAAAGACGGGGAAAATTGACAAAGGGTGTTCTGCTTTTGCACGACAACGCGCCCGTCCACAAGAGCCGCGTTGCGTTAGCTGCCCTGCATAAGGTGGGCTTCGAAATTGTGAATCACCCACCCTACAGCCCAGACCTGGCTCCGAGTGATTATTACCTGTTTCCGAAAATGAAAAAAGAGCTGCGGGGTAAAAAATTTACTGCCGATGATGAAGTCAAGGAGGCAGTTTCGGCGTATTTTGCAGATAAAGAGAAATCATTTTTTTATGAGGGTATAAATAAATTAATTGAAAGATGTGAAAAATGTATCCGTCTTGCAGGTGAATATATTGAAAAAGAAAAATAATTTGGTTTTTTTATTTCCACCCCTTGTCCCCATTCCGCGAATATAAAAACGCTCCCTCGTAACTACATACATTTTTTGTTGAACAATTTACAGTTGTCAATTTACAAAACAGCAAACATTTTAAACCAGCAAAATTATGCAGCATTTCTGTGCGTTCATACTTATGTATGGGTGTTGTTATGCATTCATTTCGCTTTTCTGCTCATTTTGGCGTTTGACTGTATGATTTTCAGTGTAGTTTATTTCTTTGTTCATATTTTGTTGTTCACCACTGTATTACATTCCAATTTTATAGATTTATTTCTCATTTTGCAACTAGCAATTTAATAGATTTACTTAATTACGACCATATATTGTTAGCATTTTCTTAATTTAGGGGATTATCCTTATGTAAATAATCTGCTGGTTTAATTCTTAGTTGCTATTTTGGAATTAGTTTGACACGTTGTAAACAGGGTGTTATGAACAATTGAATTGTTTTTAGACGTTCATTTAACGACATATACTAAGTTTAAGGTGTTCTGTCTATATACTCATTGTGAAAACATAGTTATCCATTTGGCTACACGAATATGAACTTCGTTTCTTCGTTTGGGCATTCGCATGTTCCTCCCGACATTTATATGTTTCGACGAGAGAGGCAGGTATTGTTTTCTCATTATTTTGCTGTATCGAAATCGGTACGGCAACCCATAGAGAATAATTAGTTAATAACACCGCAGTTTACCTGAATACAGTTTGATACTCGAAACGCGCCGTAAACATGCTCTTATTAACTGTTTAATATAAGTTGACATTAATTTTTGTCTGTTTTCACCAGAAATGTCAAAATTACTTTGTAGTGAAATGAAGCTACTATGTTCAAATAAAATCAAAGAGTCTTAGGAAATGCAAAAATTATAGAAAATACGCATCTGTCTCAGAGAAAACGGGACTTTTTTAAAATAATAAGCTTACTATTTTGGCAAAATTCATTTATTTTATTCAAAGCAGTCTCTTTTGGCTTCAATACAATTTTTTGCACGATCCATTGATATGACGAATGCATTTTTAAGTTCATCTTTAGAGATGTCCTTCAAGATCGCTGTCGACGCATTTTTAATGGCTTAGACGTCGCCATAACGCTGTCCTTTCATCGGCAAATATAGTTTGGAGAATAGATAGAAATCACAGGGGACCGAATCCGGTGAATAGTTGATGGTGAAAATGCCATTTGTAGCTGAAAGTCAGTGATAAGCGTCGAGCGATGAGATATTGTATTTTCATGTAACAAACGCCAGCTATCATTTTTACGATATTGAGGGTGCACACGACGAATACACGCCAAAAGACGCTTCATAACAGCAAGATAATATACAGCATTAACTGTTTGACTAGTTGGTACAAATTTTTTGTGCACTATGCCTTTCGGATCATAAAAACAAATCAGTATTGTCTTCATATTTGACTTCTCTAAACGGCTTTCTTCGGTCTTTCTTCGCTTGGATGCTTCCATTCAGAGATTCGACACTTCGCCTCTGAACCATTTTGAAGACACCACGTCTGGTCGCCAGTTACAATGGAATACCTCAAGTTTTCCTCCTTTTTTGAGTCTTTAATCAAGTCTGTACAATGTTGCTTGTGTGGTACAAACCTTGCACAAATCTTTCTCAGTTCCAAATGCTGTGTCAAAATGTGATGAATTGAATCTTTGAAAATATTTAATTCCATTCCCACGTATCGCAATGAAGATTTTGACTCATTTCTGATAAATTAACGCAAGTTCGTTGTTACTTTCCGTAACTACAGTTTTTTTTACCAGGAAGTTTGTCGTCATTTATGTCCGTACGACCGTCTTTATATCATTTATATTACTCATACACACTTGTACGTGATAAATACCCATTACCATACACTTGCTTTATCAAATTAAACGTTTCAGTAAATGATTTACCAAGTTTGAAACAGAGCTTGATATTTGCTCTTTGTTCAAAATTCATTTTTCGACCAACGCCAGATACACGCTGTTACTTTATGCGCAATTTGTCTGCTTTTAATGATGCAAATGTCATGATATTTTGACATAACATTGGTGAAAGATCTACGTTACTGACACATTTTTTTAAATAGATTGCGTCGCTAAGAATTACTATTTTAAAAAAGTTCGGTTTTCTCTGCGAAAGACTATGTATTTATATTATGTGTTAATACGAGGGAGCGTTTTTATATTCGCGGAATGGGGGACAAGGGGTGGAAATAAAAAAACCAAATTATTTTTCTTTTTCAATATATTCACCTGTAAGACGGATACATTTTTCACATCTTTCAATTAATTTATTTATACCCTCATAAAAAAATGATTTCTCTTTATCTGCAAAATACGCCGAAACTGCCTCCTTGACTTCATCATCGGCAGTAAATTTTTTACCCCGCAGCTCTTTTTTCATTTTCGGAAACAGGTAATAATCACTCGGGGCCAGGTCTGGGCTGTAGGGTGGGTGATTCACAATTTCGAAGCCCACCTTATGCAGGGCAGCTAACGGAACGCGGCTCTTGTGGACGGGCGCGTTGTCGTGCAAAAGCAGAACACCTTTTGTCAATTTTCCCCGTCTTTTCTCTTTAATGGCTTCTTTTAGTCGCTCTAATATTGAAGCGTAATATTCTCCGGTTATAGAAACACCTTTATTTTTATAATCAATCAACGATATTCCTTCCGAGTCCCAAAATACCGTTGCCATGAGTTTCCCAGCTGATTGTGACACTTTAAATTTCTTGGGAGGTGCTGTGCCCTTTTTATGCCACTGCATGGAGTCTTGTTTGGACTCAGGTTCATAATGATGAACCCAAGTTTCGTCTCCAGTAACAATTCCACTCAATACACCATCCTTGTCTTCATTACAGAGGTCCAAAAATGCACGCGAACACTCTACGCGCTGTTGTTTTTGCGGCGGCGTGAGCATTCTCGGCACCCATCTTGCGCTGACCTTAGACATGCCGAGATGATCGTGTAGGATTTTAAAAATTGTTGTATCGGATACTCCAACCATTTCTGCGAGTTGTTTCTTCTTTAGTCGAGCATCTTCGAGTACAATTTGTTCAACTTTTTGGATAAGTGCTGGCGTGGTCACCTCAATGCTCCTGCCCGGCCTCGGGTCGTCTTCCTTCCTTGTTTAAATAAACTATGCCACTTGTACACCATGGTTTTTCCTGGACAAGAGTCGCCGTAAACCAATGACATCTCATTCATTATGGTCGCGACTGATTTTCCTTGCCTGGTAAGGAACTTTATAACGGCACGATATTCGATTTTTTCCATATTTCACTTTTCACTCCTGATTATGTTACTTGGTTGACGATAGCTCAAAGACTAACTGTCTAATAACAATGAAACTTCGTATTTATACTAATCATGAGTCGCTGCACGCTGCATTAAATATTAATCGAAAATTCCATAAATTAAGTATATATTAAATCGAGATATTGTAGGCTAAAGAAAAAAAAGAAGTATTTGATTGCAACTGCGCTATATCAGGAACATTGAGCTGTGCATTAATTTTGATCACAGGTTTACAATGTAAAACGGAGATGTAACGCGACTTTATAATAGAAATATGTTCTACGTTCATCCTTTCTTTTCGTGCAAGTAAAGTTTCGAAAAGAGAATGTATAGGAATATATATCTACATGTTGTTGTCACATTACTTTGAGTTTACAGGACATAACTGTTAAACATTGAAAGAAAGTGAATACACACACACATCTTTATATACCCGAGGAACGGGAATCCGTCTTAAATCAATAAAAAAAAAGAACTCGTAAAGTTCTTTTTGAGGTCTATATCAATAAGGTTGGGCGCGCTTAAAGTTTCAAACTTATTTATGTAAAACGTATCATTCCTTTAAAGAGCTAACAAGAAAGTAAGAAAATCAATGTCTACATAAATCTCATGTTTTTACGGGGCCCGTGTTTTTAGTTATCCCATTTGTGTCCCACAAATCTTATCCGGAGAGCCGAGGCGAAGCCGGGAACAGAGATGGCAGAACGATCGGATCGGGGTAGAACGGGACACGGTTAAGTAGTTGCAAACAAAGGCGCAGGTGTACGGAGGCGTCGTGTTATTCACTGGGTATTATTTTTAGAAAATGAAACAAAGTAGATAAGTCGTCTGTTGTGCGGCGTTGCTCCGGCGGACGACCGCATGGCATCGCTATATTTTTGTGTGTGCGTTTGTGTATTTGTCGCATAAAAAGTTTATCTACAAAACGGAAAATCCGTTTGCTTATTGTATGGATTACGAGCGGGAAATTTATATTAACCATACAGCTCAAGACTGCCTTTTTCCGTCGTTCAGGGTAAATGGTAGCCTCAGAAATTAGCTAGGACAAGGGCGGGAGACAATATAAAAATTAAACGTAAACCCTGACATGCGAAATTAGAAGAATCATCTTGATTTAGCTTTATAAGGAATTTCTGGCTAGTAGAAATGGTTTATAAGTTGACGGTAGCGTTGTACTTTTAGTACGTATTACAACAACACGAAGAATACGAGTTCAATTCACAGAAGCTCGCAAAACTAATTTTAAATAATTATATTGATTCGAATTCAATTAAGGAAGACCCGCTTTTAAAACAATTGAAATAAAACTGATCATAATTTCCAAACCGATCACAGAAGGTCACAAAACTAATTTCAAATAATTATATTGAATCGAATTGTCTTAAGGAAGATCCATATTAAGACAATCGACATGAAATTCGTTATATTTTCCAAAATCTTACATTTATCAACCTATCACAGAAGGTCACAAAACTAATTTCAAATAATTATATTGATTCGTGTTTTCTCAACGAAAATCCACATTTAAAACATTTGAAGGTAATTTTGATGGAGCCCGTGGTTGATTAACTTAATCACCGAAGGTTGAAATATAACCCCTTTCCACACACACTGTCACAGTATGCGTTTTGGCTTTCAACGGTACAGATCGTGTGTGGAATTTGTTTTCGTACGGGTATTTTTGCCGTAGTTTACCGGGTGCGACACTGTTTAATTATCTGCTGATAATGACAACTTAGTTGTCGAAATACGTATATAGAATACGAAAATTATTGTGGAAATGGGTTATATATCAACTTTAACTTAAGTTAATCAACCATAGGCTCCATCAAAATTTCCACCTAAATTTTTAGAATTTAGTAAACTGAAAAAAGATGCTAATAAGCAAACCTTGAAATTATTGTTTTTAAAATGTGCTGCAAATATTTGATTGGTGATAAACCAGAACTTTGTGGAGACCATTGTAGTACCCGCATTCCATTTTGACGCTTTTTCACTTGATAGATTAGATCAACCCAACCTTCAGTGAATAAAACAATTGAAATGAAACTCGATTTTTCCATAGATTTTTAGATGCTAATATTTCAATCACACCCTAACTCTGCTCTTTTACATATTTTTAGGAATATAACAAAACGTCGACCAGAACAACTGCCCTAGATATAGAGATTAGTTTCTACGAAATAAAAAATATATAAAATATTATCTAAGAATGTCAAGGAAAGAGTTATGATGATGATATTTATTATAATTATCAACGTTTGTTTGTAACATTGTTACCTTTTCAACCCCTATACAGAAGGTGCTCCAGAGATCAATAGATAAGGGCTGCAATGTGTCGGTTAGACTCTCGCAAGGGAGTGGTTCAATTTGACAAAAGTTTAAATACCACCAAACTGAATGGCAAACTCTTAAAATGGATGTTACAGCGTTCGAAAATTTCAGGAGCGTTAAATAATCTCAAGCATTTTTCGCAAGACTTGCTGGTTCAGGCTCACACAATTTACACCCCATTTTGTTGAAAACCACATATCATTAACATTAAGATCATTGACTTTATGGAAATATAAAGTCGCTTGGCATTTCCCGATAGTGTAAACCAGTGATTGATTTCAATCTTTAAAAAGGTATGGACTAATGATTTCGCTAGTCCGCATATCAGATGAATTTTTGGGGATGCATTGGTTTCTCTTGAATAACATGTGGATTTTCGATACCTCAGACGCGATGATTTTAGTGATTCAGAAAGCCATTCAAGCGAAAGTGGGTTTCGTCTTTCAATATCAGTTATTTTTTGCAAGAATTGGCATCAACTTCTGTATTCTCTAAAACCAAGTTCACAAATGTACGACGTTTCATGCATTAGTTGGTGTTTATGTTGCATTTAAATGTATACATTTTCTTACAGTTCGCTGAGTAGTATGGTATGCAAGAATTAATTGCTGTTCACGACGACGAATTGACATGGTTGGCTCCTCGTGCATACTATTATCCGAGCAATAGTTTCGTTGGAACCGTCTTTGTGCTGATATTGGTTTGTCAAAAATCACACCATATGTTTCACTTTATACCTCCTGCACTAGATCACAAATTGCATACTCACTTGGCACATTATTGCGTCCAAAAGGCAATCGAACGCACTCATAACTGATCGATTGTCTTCATTCATTTCTATTCGTTGCTCCGTACTGTAGGGCACCGCGATTCATTTGCTATGTGTTTCCATATTAACTGTCAAAATTTGATTTCAATCCTCAAAAAGTATGGACTAATGATTCCGCTAACTCACTAGATGGGGATGCATCGGTTTCTCTTGGATAGCATGTGGATTTTCGATACCCCAGAAACGACAATTTCGGTAATTCGCAAAGACACTCAAGTGAAAGTGATCTTCCAACATTCCCACAAACCAAATGGTGCACAATTCAAATCTTGAAGTTTAATTTGGATCACATTTTGCATTGCAATCAAGTTTTAGATGAATTTTGTGTCTCTGTCGAAAATTTGATGATACTGCAATGTTATAAGTCCACGAAACTTATTTTCTTTGCCGCTAGGCGCAAAGTAAAAAGCGAATTGAAGTCAAAATTGATATAAGTAATAACCTGTTGTTACTACTAAACGTTATTAAGCAACACACGAATAGTTGAAAAAACATTGTCTCCCTCTCTTGTATAACACACGAATGTATTGAACGGAAAAGCGAGAACGCGTCTATCTCGCTGGTTGGCAACAAAGTTCCCAAGTATGTATAGACAATCACTTGCTATCTCGGCGATTTGCTGAATAAATGAATGTTAAAAGGAATCATTCGAATAATGGGTGTCCCAAAATTAACGCAAGATTTGAATTTGTCGCCATTTGTGCAGTAAAGTGTTGGCAACCCTAAAAAAAAACAATTCGACAGCTGACAGTTTAGGGTAAAAAATGGAGGGTTACACGATAGAACAACGTGTCCTCATTATTGAACAATATTTCAAAAATAATGAAAGCTTGGCGGTCGCGGTTGGAAAATTCCATACAAAATATGGTCGGAATAGTGTTTTAACTTCGTCAACTGTGAAGAGATTAATTGAAAAATTCAGGGAGACTGGATCCGTTGGAGACGCCAAACACACTGGTCGTCCAAAAACAAGCCGTTCAAATGTCAATATCGAAGCAGTGCGTGAGTGTCGGTGACAATCCAGGAACCTCAATTCGGCGTCGTGGACAAGAATTGCAAATTTCAAGAAGCTCTCTACAGCGTATACTCACTAAAGATCTGTGTCTCCATGCTTACAAAATTCAACTAACATAACAACTGAAGCCTAATGATCGTGCACAGCGAAGAGAGTTCGTTGAATGGATTATTGAAAATCAACAAATGGATGCTGATTTTTCGAGCAAAATCATCCTAAGCGACGAAGCACATTTTTCACTTTGATGGCTTCGTTAATCACCAAAATTGCCGCTTTTGGGGTTCTGAGAACCCACATGTGATTGTCGAAAAACAAATGCATCCACAACGTGTCACTGTTTGGTGTGGATTTTGGGCTGGAGGCATAATTGTACAATACTTTTTTGAAAATAAGGTTGGTCAAGCAGTAACTGTTACTGGTGCTCGATATCGCGACATGATAACACAGTTCTTTCTGCCGAAATTGGATGATATTGATGTCGCCTATATGTGGTTTCAACAAGACGGTGCCACATGTCATACAGCCCGGGAAACAATTCAATTACTGCATGAGACATTTCCAGGTCGTGTACTCTCTCGTTTCGGTGATCAGAATTGGCCCCCTAGGTCGTGCGATTTCACACCATTATATTTCTTTTTATGGGGTTATTTGAAATCACAGGTCTATGTCAACAAGCCCACAACTACCCGTGCATTAAAGGAGGAGATTCAACGCTGCATCAATGAAATTCAGCCACATTTATGCATCATGGTCATGGAAAATTTCGACAAACGAGTGCGTATGTGCATGCAAAGCCGTGGAGGCTTTGCCCGATGCGTTATTCCATAAATAACCCTATCTTATGTACTTTATGATTCAATAAAAAAAATAGCAATCAAAAGACTGAAAACTGTGTTTTCTATTTAATTTAAATCTTGCGTTAATTTTGGAACACCTTTGTTAGTAACAACCTATTTACTACATATGTTTCAGAGACTCACTCATCGTCAGGGAAACTTGACAATGAGTGAAGTGAAACAAGTGTGTGCCTATACACGTTCTGAGAACTATGTTGCCGACCAGCGATGTAGACGCCTTCTCGCTTTTTCGTTCAATATATTCGTGTGTTGTTCGAGAGAGGGAGGCAATCTTTTTTCATTATTTTTCTGCATCCAAAAAGTACGATAAAGTCATCAAAGGAATCGTTCGATAGTAACAAATTTACCTGACGACTAGTGAATCTCTGAAACATATGCATTAAATGTGTTATTAATATTTAAATGATTCTTTTTAACATACACGATTAGTTGTTTCTGTCATGTCCAGGGAGACGTTTATTTCATCTACCTGGCTATGATAGAAACAACTAATCGCGTGTTGTTAGTACTGAACGTTACTAGATTACGCATCGATTAGTTGCTTCTGTCATGGCCAGGTCGATGTGTGTTTTGAATTTTCGTCTTATTTTTTTGTTTACCGACGTTATTTTCTTAGTTTACTTATTTTGTATAGCGTTTTGTTTTTTATTTAATAATAAAGATTACCATTACTAGGCGTACGCAAAAATTTGAGCGCTGTCTTGCGTTTTTTTTTTAAATTTTTAGATCCAAATGGCGCTAAGATTTATTTGATGTAATTATCGTTACCATAATTACGATTTATACAATACTTAGAAAGCGAAACGAAAATAAAAATGTTCTTTATTTGTCAATTTATTCCGTGTCACCCGCAAAACAAGCGGGGCCGAAACGGCCACGCCTGTAACACGAGAAGAGTCGAAGACATTACTATGCTAAGAACGTTCTTCATTTATATCCGAAGAAGACGGACGAGAGGCCCGGCCTCGTACTTTCGATGTCGAAACGCTTGGCATAACAGTTTCTTACATCCCATGGGCAAACGAATGACGACCAGTACAATTATAAAGGATTTAAGGATACGCGTGACCAGAGGAGCAAGTCATTTCGAAAATATTTATTACCTAAAGGCACGGGGGAATTAAATACAATTACCGTAGGAGTGAAAAAGCCTGTCCAACTTGAAAGCACAACTGAATTATTCCTGTTTTTTCGACGCATACGGACACGCGGACGCACGCACACGCACAACGGTTCGGGCATAAAAAGTGCTGCGAATTCGAAAACGCGCGTTTTTATATCGTTCCCCTTTTCTCCTTTCTGTTTATTTTAATGGGGGCACATTACTTCGGTAATAACTCTTAGTTTTATTATTAAATACGATGCAATGCGTTTCTTTCTTTTAACGTTCTTTCACTCTGAAGTGAACAGTTGATCCAATTTTTTTTAATTAATGGATTTTACTGTTGTTTCTGGTTCTTTTATAATCACTAGAATTTAAATATGTACAGAACTCTTAAAGAAACTTAAAAAAATTAAATTTAGTGAGTTTATGGGCAAACAACGTTTTATTGATTAACTTCTACAATACACACAAAAGAATAAAAGCGTACATATATGTAATACGTATGCAAAGGTGTTACTACAAAAAGGTTTACGTAAGTTTTGGTCTATATTTTTAGGTCGAGACGTAAGGATATCTAACTAGAAAGAGATCTCTTGAATGTTTCGTTCAAAAAAACGAACAATGGTGTGCGTAGTATGTATGAGGTATGTATCACTATATTAGAAAGTACACAATCTATAAAACATATGTTTCATGTTTGAAGACGCCACGTTGTTTAGTATTTGTTTGGCAGCCATCGGTATTGAACGCTTTCAATGAATTTGTAAAAATGGAGAAAATTGGTCATCGTTACGTGATACAATACTTTTATTTGAAAGGCCTCAGCCCAACCGATATAATAGCTGAACAGGATTCTACTCTGGGTGAGTCTGCTCCTTCGTCTGGTATTGGGTAGCAGACCTTAAACGAGACCGTACGAGCTGCCAAGACGAGCATCGCAGTGGTCGACCAAATGAGGTGACGATTCCAGAAATGGCGAATAAAATCCACAAAGCGGTACTGGATGATCGTCGACTGTGTGCGCGAGCTAGCAGACATAGCAGGCATTTAAAAAAATGCAGTACATCGCATATTATCTGAAAATTTGGACATGAGAAAGCTGTGTGCAAGATGGGTGTGCGTTTGCTCACAGTCGAGCAAAAACGGTGTCGTGAGGATGTTTTAATTGAGTGTTTAGCGAAGTTTCACAGCAACAAAGCAGAATTTTTGCGTCGTTTCATAACCATGGATGAAACATGGATCCATCACTTCACACCCGAGACAAAAGAACAATCAAAGTAAAGGACTCAAAAGGGAGAACCAGTTCCAAAGAAGGCGAAGACCGTTTCATCTGCAGGCAAGGTCACGGCATCGTTTTTTTGGGATGCGCGTGGAATAATTTTCATTGACTATCTTAGGAAAAACTATCAGCGGCGAGTATGATGCGAACTTATTGCAACGTTTGAACGAAAAAAATAAACAAAACCGGCCGCATCCGTTATTGCAATGGCCAAAATTAATGAATTAAAGATTGAATTGCTACCTCATGCACCCTATTCGCCAGATTTAGCTTCCTCGGATTATTTTCTGTTCTCGAATTTGAAAAAATGGCTCAGTGGTCAAAGATTTTCAAACAATGAAGAAGTAATGTCGCCAGTTAATATTTTGAGGAGATGCGTATAACTTCGGAACGAGCAGAGATACAACATTCTGGTTTGAAGAATCGTAATTATCATGTCATGATCTATTAGAATGCACCCAAAGAACAATCATATTTGAAGGCCAGGTTCCGAGTTACTCACCAAAATTGATCCTTGATGATGACGTCCTAAAGATGCGTATAACTTCGGAACGAGAAGAGATACGATGTTCTGGTTTGAAGCATCGTAATTATCATATCATGATCTATAAGAACGCGCCCAAAGACATTCATATTTGATGGCCATGTTCCGAGTTACGCACCAAAAGTGACGATGGCGTCTTAAAGATGCGTATAACTTCAGAACGAGAAGAGATACGATGTTCTGGTTTGAAGCACCGGAATTATCATGTCATGATCTATAAGAACATCGTTGGGAAAAGTGTATAGAGGTGAAAGGAGATTATGTTGAAAAATAAATATATTTCTTTCCAAAGTTTTCGTTTTCTTTGTTGGGTCGGGTTCTCCTGGGACTACCCTCGTATAACGAGTTTACATTTTCGACTTGATAGCAAAAAACTTCAATACAACTGCATTCTCTCTCGCGCATTTCATTCATGACATAAATATGATGAAATAACAAACTGTAGTTTACTCAAAATACTTTTTTATTTCGCATAGCAGTCTTTGTTCTTGTAATCTTGTTATCTTTTGCTGTAACATTTTTTAAGTGTTCGATAAACTTGAATCAGAATTTACTGCAATAACAGAATTAAAACGATAGCAACATATCAAGCAGTTATGTTTACCCACCATTCCTTCATTCATTGTCACCTCTCCTGTGGCATCCTCTTTTGGGGAACTTGATCTGCAGCCGAACAGATATTCTTGCTGCAAAAAAGGGCAATGCGAGCTACATCTGGCCTCCGGTATAGTGATTCATGCAGAGGATACTTCAAGCGGCACAACACATTAACCTTGATGTCCTTGTAAATATATATACACAGCCCTAAAGTATATACATGAACACTGGGCACAATACAGAAGAAATGGCGAAGAACATACCCACTACACGAGACATAGAAATGATCTATTTATTCCAAAACACCATATTGAAATGGGCAATTACTTGCCTCAACACTTCAAGCAGCTAGACAATAACAAATTTGTAATAGAAACTAAAAAGACACTAATTAAGAAAGAGTCCTATGTATTGGAAGAATATTTTAGTGATCGTCTATAAGCTGGATTATTATATTAAATGTCCATTTGTACCTATACGTTCTGTTTGTGTTATATATTTATACATTTTAATATTTTAAGATTTTAGACTGACATAGAAACATTACACATACAAATGGTACTAGGAAAGTTTTGCAATACAGCTTCGTTCATTTAGTTTTTTAAAAGTAATTTCCTCTATACTCAATACACCTCTCCATCCTCCGAAACCAATCTTTAAACTAGTTCTGCCAAGTTTCACTAGGGAGTAAAGCACACTCGTTGTCCCAAGCCCGTAGAAGGTCCTCATCACTGGAAAACCGCCTCCCTTTTAGCTTCATTTTCACATGCGGGAACAGTGCAAAGTTGCAGGAAGCAAGATCTGCACTGTAGAGAGGATGCTCGAGAAGTTTCAATCGTGTCGTGGTCAGATATTCGGAGCAGGCTTTGGCGCGGTGAGCTGGAGCATTATCGCGATGGAGGGACCAGGTGTCCATTCTCGTCTTTGGCCGCAGGTTCTTCATATATCCAATGATTTTAGACAGGCATTTTTCAGTATACTACTTAGCTGTGACTTTCTTCTGTGTGTTCAAAATGACGTGTTTCACAATTTCACTCGATCTGATAAATACAGCTATCAGTACCCTCTATCTGTTGGTAGGTCACCCGCCTGCCTCGCCAAGTATTTTCCTCACAGTAGTAACGTTTTCCTCCGTAACTGACGTTCGTGGCCTTCCTGGCTTCCCAGCATCCTTCACAGTTAAATTTCCCCTTTGGAATTCTCTGTACCACCTGAATATCGTTCTGCGATGTGAACAAACACCACCTAGTGCAAGAGTCATTTCTTCGAAACACTGGTCTATGTTTAAACCACGCACGAAATTATAACGCAAAAGTGCCCTTATCTTATTTCGTGACCACGATGCCATCGCAAGCACTTTACAGTCTCACTGCTAATGAATAACTGAGCTCATCGACATGGCGCAGCGGCTACTATGCGCGTATGAACATGTCTCAACATGCAGCAACAAGCAGCTTTCTACGATTCACAGTTGCGTCATATAGCAAAACTTTCCTAGTACCCTTTGCATACAAGGTTAGACACTAGGAAATGAAAGATTCAAGTATCTACTGGCATTTAATGAGACAGATGCTAGACCCTGTTTGGAAACAACCCTGAGAAAAATAAGATTTAAAATGAACAGGAATCTAGATAAGTATATGCTCGTGGAACCTGTAGCAAGCTTCTTTTCCAAACTTTATATCTTTAAAACATTCCGTACTAACATGTTATAATGCTAAGCTTTGAGGATATTCCTTAAAGAACACATTTTAATGTTATATACATAGTTGCTTGGTTTTAGGAATTCTATTTTTACAAAACAAAATTGTGGAAACTCGATTTAGTTAATGTTATTATTCATAAAAATATAAAAAAATACAAATATACGTGTAAACAAGACAAATAAATAAAGATTATCTATCCTTCTAAACTAAAAACTATTGGTTTCTCGAAACTCACTTTCGAGATATCGTTGATTTGTTTGTTCACAGATTTGAAGGTCTCTAGTTTATCATCGATAGATTTTCTTCCGTATAATTTTCCTATTCTTTCTTCGTTCTGTCGCTTTTCCCTTATGCTATGATAAGTGTCTATCAATTTTTTATACTTTTCACTCACGTTCCAATTGGAGGCGGCTTCATCGTCTATTCCTCTTAACTTCTTTATTTCGGTTGCCGGCTTCATGATTGGAAATTTCGGATCGGCATGCTGTGTACTGGCTCGGATCTGACTTTGCACTACCGAATCTAAAGTGAAGGGCATTATGTAACTGTTTATTTCGCCGTCTAAACCCATCGCGGTTAGGTCCTTGTTCACGAGTTCGGGATTACTGTATTTCTGACCAGTGTAGTACTCTGTATCTTCTATATCTGGATCCGGTATCTGGGTGGGATTTACTAATAGAGGCTGGAACACAAACTGGTCCTTTCCATAGTTATTTAAAGTAGCTTTAGAATGAGTTTGCTGTTGCTGACTGCTCTGTTGTGCTTGCGCGATTGGGTGCGTGAAGTTTGCAGTTTGACGTATTCGTTTTTCTGCATTTATCGATCTGGTAAATAAAGAATAAATATGAGTTGTAGTACTTGAAAAAGACAACAACATAATCTAAAATCAAAGCAGAACATGTTTCAAATCGAAAGGTAAAAGCAATACAACTGGTTGACTCTAAAGAAGTAAGTCAAAGATACAAAGCAGTTTGGATGCAAGAAAAACTTTCGGTTTTAATCTTATTACAGAACCAATATTGAGGAAGCTACCAAAAGGAAAGAATTGTTAGGTTAACTATCTAAAAATGCATCATTTAAGTAGATCAAATAAAGATACAGTAATAGATGTGCTGCAGGGTAATGTTTTAGAATCAGTTTTGAAATTTTCCCATACAAATGGTGACGAAACGTCTGTTATCGAAGTTGTCATTCCAGCTCGGAAGTTAAGATAAAGAAAGTATGCACGAAGTGAATGTTCGTTGCCTACGTTTTACTACAATAATATCATGAAATTATAACTGCTATTACTGCAACTGTAAAATCTTTAAAGACGAATACTTGTGACTTAATTCCTTGTGCTTCTTAGGAACGGAAATACCAGTTTATTATGAAATATATGACAAAATTCCAAGGAATTATTTCTTGGGATATACTAATATGTCTTTTTATCCTCGGATGGTTTTCGGGAAGATGCTTTGTTTCGAAGATGTAGGGCGATAAAGGTCTCGACATTTTTAAAATTATTAATGCACCATGAGTAAAACTATTGTGTACTGCACCGGACCTAAAGTATATAAGAAATTTGCAGAAATTCGTTTTTATGGTTTTAAGAATATTCCGATTAGAAAAAACAAGATGTATGGCCTGCTCGATTCCCAGACTTAAATCCTTTGGATTTTTTTCTTATAGATCCATTTGGTGACAGTATATACCACTTCAGTGAAAAATGAAGCTGAGGAATCAGGTAATTAATAAATGAAATGTAATAAGAAGCAATCTTGGTGGTTTTAGAACAGTTCGGAGGTCGATGAGAAAATTGGATGCATGCATTAAATGGAGTAATTTTCAGCGGTTTTTGGATTTAGAATTTAAGGACCTTTACGTGTAATACTAACTAATAAATATTGCTTTATTTTAGAGTTAAAGCTTTTTCTTATCACCAGGAACATTCGAAACTTCATGTCTCTCCGAAAATCATTGGAGGACAAAAAGTCCTTGAGCAGTCCAAGGAACAACACCTTGTAGATAGATATTGATGATATATAATTACCGTTTTGTATCAAACAACTGCTTCGAATAAATATCTGTCATGAGGAGATCTTGCATTTCTTGATTTTTCGACATCAATTTGCCATTGTACCGTGAAGTCACCGATTTTCTATACGGTCCCTTCATATGACGAGTTTTGCCATGTTTGGAATGATGGTTTTTTGTGTGGGTGAGTTTTTCATATAACATTTCTTGACCTAAAACATCCCGTTTCTTCGGCGGCGAGGCTGGCTTAGGTAGAGGTCGGGTACTCACGTGCGGTATAAGAGTACCCGCCGCATTGGCCGCCATATCGGCCTTGATAACATTCTCTTGAACCATCCCGTTAACGTCAAAAGGCGGCAGGTAGGTGTTAGCTCCCTCTAAGCCCATATTTATTAGGTTCTTGCTGACCATCTCTGGATTGGTATAGTGCCTACCGTAGGGATCGAGTGCTTGAGCCACTACAGTAGCAGTAGTAGCTTGTGTGGCCTTACTATCTAGTGGTTGCGCTGTTTGATTCACTACGCCATTGGGAACATTGGGCTGCTGTGCCTGAACTTGTTGCATTGGCTGTTGCTGTAGCGGTTGAATTTGTTGCAACGCTAATGCATCTCTGTTATTCAGACCAATTTGCTGCAGACCATCGAAGGAATCTCTAACATGAGGTTGCTCCAACATTTCGTCCCTACGAAACAGATCTTGAGACTGCTGCTGCTGCTGCTGTTGTTCTGGTTTGTATTGCTCGTTTTCATTTTTATGGTTCTCCATAGTCTCCTGCTCTTGTAAACGCTTCTGTACCTTTTCTTCTTCCAGTTGCTTGGCTAACATTTTTAGTTGTCTTTGTTCGACTTCTGAAGGCTGAGTTTGGGGTGCTGTATTTGTGGTAAGTTTACCCGGTTCACGGCTATGAATATCAGCCATTTTCGGCATAGTCATATTGCCACTGGGCGGAGACAAATCATCGTCATTTATTGGAGGCTCTTGGTCTTTATTTGTTGAGACGCACGTCGACGATTCTTGCGCTTTTTCCAGTAACTTCATCAACAGTCCCAAGTGCTTTAGTAGGTAGTCTTTAACAGGTTCGACCTGTACCTGACATCTGGTGGACATTGTCTGGTATTTTTCCAGCAACCTCTCAACCAGTTTGATCTTTTTGTGTAGGTCCGCTTTTTCGTCTCCGCCTTTCTCTTCACCTTGCACGAAGAGAAAACCTCCCTGGTCTTCTTCTTGGGGCAACATCGGGATTTCATCACCGGAGCGGCTTTTTATTTTAGGTAACGGATAACCTTCAGCCACTTGGTAATTCTTCTTTAAGTTTCTCAGATTTTTGGTTATGCGTATTACGAATATTTTCAAATTCGGCGCTAACTGAAGACACGTTCTTCTGTGCACCTGATCAGCGACGATCTGATTTAACATGATGATTACTTGGTGTAACATTTCTTCGGCATGTTTGATGTCGATTTTTGCTTGTTCTTCTCTAAACAGCTTGACGTTATGCTGAAATATTTAAGCAAAATAAACAATTACTTTAAACGACGAAACGTGTTTTGAATTACTTACCGCATTTTCGGAAGCACACTCTTTCGAATTGGCAATGGTACCTCCGAAACGATTATACAGGATGCCATTCTCTTTCAGTTTGTCGTAAAACACTTCGATAATCTTCATTGGTAAGAAACCATTTAGCATTCTTCTCATGTCTTCGTGTTCTTTCTTTTTCAATTCGCACTCTACCATCTGCAAAATATGAAGAGTTACGCAACGATTGTGGTTGCGTTTACTAAATACGCTAAAATTAGTCTGGGACGATAAATTTTATTCAATTTTTTTATTTAAAATTAGAAAAAAATTGTATGTTTTTTAGTTGTACAACCTTTACCCAAAAAGAAAACCAATTCTTTAGAAAGTAGAAGAAATTTGTGGTGTCATCTGTTGTATAGCAGCAACTTATAGTATACACTCCGCCCAACATGAATAGGACCAACTGCATATATGACATTTGTAGTTGGTATAAACGTGGTAGCGCGCTGGAATTGTTATTTTCGAAAATAAGAGGGTTGATAAAAAGATGTATGTAGGTACCAAATATAATTTTTGTAAATGTCAGTGCAAATGTACGTTACTAATGACAATAAGTAGAATAATTAAACGCCACTTGAATACGACCAATCTACAAAATAAAAGATTCGTTTGCAATAACAAAATACTTTATTGTTCAATAATGAGTACTTTTGCCATTATTTCTTATAACCTCAAATAGTCGGGATGGAATGGAATTATACAGGGTTCTCAAGTAGTCAACGGGAAGTTCCGCCCAACTTCGTTTCAGCGCCTGCTCTAGCTCGTCAGCGCAACTGAATTGGGTAGCATTGGAGTACAATTTACGCGACAACCATCCCCAAACATTTTCTATGATGTTCAGGTCGGGGGAGAGCGATGGCCAATCGAGAACCTCCATGCCTTGTTCTTGAAACCAGCGTCGAACAATGCGCGCGGTGTGAATACTGGCATTATCCTGTTGGAAAATAAATGGCCCACCTGCCATAACGTTGGAAAATTTGTCTTTCACCTGTTGCAGCAGCTGGACGTACTTTTCCGAATTCTGTCTGCCCTTCACTATTACTAAGTTAACAGGTCCGTTATAGGAAACAGCTCCCCATACCATGACTGAACCAACATCGGCTCGCCTTCGTGACTGAATCACTTCATCTTTACGTAAATCGTGGAAATAATAAGAAAACCCATCCGGGCCATCTAAATTAAACTTCTTCTCGTCACTGAAAATAACAGTTTGCCATTCTCTTGTCCACCCCATTTTTGCTTGAGCAAACTGAAGACGTGCAGTGCGCTGAAATTCCCTTAAAGGAGGCCGTCGTTTAATTTTCAAACGTTTTAAATGCGGACAGGTCTTCAGTAACTTCTGTACAGTTCTTACCGATGCATTCGTTACAACGTTATTCGCGATTTGTCTTGACGTTAATGCCGAATTCGATGCTTCGCGTAACATGGCTCGTCGTTCTCTCTTAGTTGTAACGGATGTTGTTCGCCCTTTAAAATGTTTTCCATAATTCTCGGGATCCCTAATAAAATTGTTCACAACCTGGTGTGATCGACTTATTTTCTTTGGCAGTAGCCCTTGAGGAATACCCTTCTTGATGGAACGCTTTAATTTTTCCAATTTCTTCCATACTTAAGCACTTCTGTCGTCCCATCGTTGCACAATACCCTTAATTACAGATGTTTGTTTATCCGGATACACGTTGTAACTCGACTCATCCGGTAGCTTACTATTAAATACTGGTCGTATCCAACCGGCGCGGTGCATTTTATATGTATGTGGTACTTACGTCACCCAATGCATAACGTTAGGCACTATTGCGCAATAATGCGTATTATTTGCCATATCATACCATTACAAACTTGCATTGTATTTTTAGTAAATGAATTGTTTTTCAAACCACCGAAAGCTTGCAACAAGTCGGGTGGTCCTATTCATGTTGCGCGGAGTGTATAAAGTTGCTGCTTGCGACAGCTGTACGAGACAGTTCTTTCATTTGAAGTCTAGTTTTAATGTTCGGAGATACTTTGCTAACGATTTATTACGTTAACGAAATGACTTTGTTTTTTTTGGTTGTAAACCCTCTACACAAAAAGAAAATAGAAGAAACTGGCGATGTCATCTCTTGTATCTTCTTATTATTAAAAGTAGTAACTAAGGGTTCTTCTGCTAATTATTGGTTGCAGCTGACGCCTGCACTTGCATTTGTTTTTATTATTTACCCAATTATATATATTTTCAAGACTAAATTTCGCGTAATTTTATGGTATTACAAGAGTAAACAGACACACACGAGTTATAAAGACCGTCAAGGTTTTTAATTTAATTTATAATTCGTTTTCAATCCATTTTTTACTTTTTGTAGTCACTTTTCTTATGTCTTTCTTTTAATTCTTTCTTTTCAGAATCGTGAAAATATAACAGAATGAAGAATGTTTGACGAAAGGCAGATATAGATATGGAGATAAAGATAGAAAAGTAATAAGTACAGAAATACAGGTACGTAGAGAGAAGTCTTAGAACTGCAGAAATATAAAGGATGTTTCAAATTTCGCGGTTTCTTAAAAAATAAATAAAACACATAATTTGCATTCACTTAAAAACTTTTTATTGGTAATTGTAGTATCAGTTATGACATTTATATGTGAAAAATAATATCTGTCAAATGGCCTCCTCTTGCAGCTCCACAGACGTCCACTTCTTTGTTAAAATTTTCAATAACATTTTGACATCATTGAGGCTCTATCTCACCAATGACACGAATAATTTCATCTTTCAGAGCAGGAATTGATTGTGGATTGTTTCCATAAACCTGACATTTCATAAACCCCAAAGAAAATAGTCTAACGGTGTCAAATCACATGACCTTCGTGGCCAATTAACATCATCGTTTCTTGGGATTACTCGTCCAGGAAATTTTTCTCTCAATAAATCAATTGATTCGTGTGCAAAGTGAGGTGTAGCGCCATCCTGTTGAAACTACATATCCTGGAGATCAATATTCATTAATTCGGGCCACAAAAATTCGGTTATCATCCGACGATATCGATCACCATTGACAGTCACAGCTTCACCAGCAGCATTTTCAAAGAAGTAAGGCCCAATTACACCACCTGACCATAATGCACACCAAACAGTAACTCGTTTAGGATGCATAGGTTTCTCATGAATAATTCGTGGATTTTCCTCACCTCAGATACGGCAATTTTGTTTGTTTTGTTGTTTTGTGCTTCATCGGAAAACATTTAAACAAAAGCACCTGGCTGTTCATTGATGAAATCGACAAATGAATGACATTTTAAATGATCTAATGGCTTCAGTTTCTGTGTTATTTGAACCTTATATGCATTCAGAGCTAAATCCTTGTGTAAAATACGCCATGTTGTTGATCCACTAAGTTCAAGTTGTCGTGAACGTCGTCTAGTGGACATTTCAGAATCTTCAGCAACACTTTCACTAACCAAACCAATATTTTCTTGTGAACGACCACTACGACTGCATTTTTCACTTTTTTGATCTTCCACGGAACCGATTTCTTGAAAGTTTTTAATAATTCGACCATTAGTGCTTTAAGATGGATGATTACGTAAACCATAAAATTCACGTAATTTTCTAAAAGCTTTTTTCACAGAACACTGATTTTTATAAAATAATTAAACAATTTGAACGCGTTGTTGTACCGTGTACGAAGCAATTTTTATAAATGTCATACATCACACTTTTTATATGCCCACATACCCAGACAAATTCAGTGCGCCATCTATATTTTATTTATTCTTAAAATAGACCGTGCAATTTGAAACATCCTTTAGTTAATGTTCTTAAAAATGGACTCAATTTTAGTTACAATGTATGAATCACGAAGACCTTTTAGCAAATGAAGACTTAATTACTTCTTTCTTCGGAATTGTACAAAAACAGCGCAATTTGAAACAGTCTTTATATACTATGGCGGCAACTGTTTCAGACAGTTCTTTCATTGGGGGTCCACCTGTAATGGTCAGAGTGACTTCGAAGAAGATTTTAAGCACAACAAAATTATAACAAATTTGTGTCTTTTAGTTATATATCATCTACCTAAAAAGTAAACCAATTTTCTTGAAAATAGAAGAAATTGGTAGCGTCATCTGTTGAAACTTCTTGATGTTGGAAGTAGCAACATTCTACATTATGGTGACAAATGTACAAGAGTTCTTCCATTCGAAGAGCGACTCTGACGATTATTTATACGATAACAAAACTAGAACGAGTTCGTGTTTTTTTAGCTGTACGTGTACGCTTTCTACCCCCCAAAAATCTACTCTATAGAAAATAGGTAAAAGAAATTGGTGCTGCCATTTGCTGTATCTTTTTATTGTTGGAAGTAGTAGCTATCACAGCGACAGTTGTTGAAGGCAGTTGGTTCATTAAAAATCCAATTGCAACGTTCTGAATGACTGCGTGTTTTAAGGGATGCGTTTGAAGGAACAGCGAATAATTTTTCTTTTAATTTGGTAAAAATCTCACAAAAAACACAACAAGGGGTTCGAAAACTTATTGAACGATCGTCTCTTACTTAAACTTATTAGTGGTTTCAAAGTTGGCTCATTTAAAAACTATAAATCACCTGTGAGTTATATTAAAGATGAATTTAGCATCCCAATAACGTTTTGGCCGAGAATTTTGGCGTTTGTAAATTAAAGACTTGACAACACGTTGATTGTACATCAAAATTATCGATCTTAACGTCACTAGAACTTCATTGAACCCGCTCGCAAGAATTTCAACTTTCTTGAAACTATTGTTGATGGTGAAATGCCATATTTTGAGTATGAATCCTAATAAAACGCTAAAGTACTGGGTAATAGTAGTACAGTGTTTAGGTGGTTGCAGAACTTATTCCACAGCAATCGACAAGTTGTGAATCTTTCTAGAAGCCCTTAAATTTGTTGCGAGATTTGGTTATGTACAGCAAAATATCATTATTCGGGCCTTTTATCTCTTATAAGATAGCACATTAACAATCGTGCTATTATTAAACAACGTATGAGCAAATACCAAGTCTATGTACTGAATCAGTCACTTAGTTCCACCATTTTTCGATGAAAGGAGGACGAAACAGTCACCAATAGTGACTACGTGAATTATCCTGGAAAAAAGAGATTCGTTTCTTTTAAATGGGACCTTTTTCATCGTGCTGCATCGTGTTGTTGATCGAAAAGAGGGTGCATGATATTTGCCTGCTGTTTTACCTTTTTAAAGAAAATCTATAAGAAGAGTCCTATCACGGCCCCAAAAGACAGTGGTTATAATCTTTCTGGCCGAGTGTCAGAGAGAAAGAGAGAGGGAGAAATAAATGACGCAAGGAACATGGACAAAATATTTTGAAAATTGGTTTTTTGGACGTAAAAATGTAAGGACGTAATTGGAAATATTTTTGAAAAGTCTATTAAATTTTTCAGATTGAAATATTGTTTTTTGTACCAAATATTAAAAGAGTAGTCCTTGTATATTAATAAGACGTTTTAATTAAATTACTATCCAAAGTTTTGGCAATATGAGATGAAGAAATATCTTCTAGTACTGGTTCTAGTACAGATTTCAATTTGCCTATGAAAGAATGATGCATAGTTCCCTCATTAAATCTGGGTTCCTCGAAATACTTCTTATTGGGATGCATCGATTCAAGGTTGTCTTTTTGTAAAGATTTAAATACAAAATATTTTTCAGAGTTTATGTTTTTGAATAGAATGTTTTCATTTTTTGTATTTATTTTTTAATTTAATTTAAGTAAAAATGTTACTGAATTTGTACTTTCCAAATGTAAATATCTTATAATAATTCTGAGAAGGGAGGTCTTAATTAATATACATCGTGGTATTTATATAATTTCGTTTAACTATATCTACGTGTATTTTTTGTATTATTAAGTTACCAGAAAGACCTCAATTCTATAAAGAATATAAATGCATTGTATTGGTATAATACATTTATAATCGTCTTCTTTATATTATTGGTTTTTCCTATTTTTAGATTGTCTGTTCAATTTCAAAAGAGTATAATAATTTTAGAATAGTTCTTTAATATACTGTTGTCTCAGAAGTATATTTGTATTTTCCTTAATACGAGAATAGTTTGACAAGTAGTGAGAATGACACATAGGTGACGCTCTAATTGGTAAAACAAATGCACTGTAATTTAGGTGGCCTATTTATATGTTTACATTCCGGTATTTAGATAAATCGGTTGATTAGTTTATTTTTGATAGCTAATTGAAAAAGAAGCAACACGTCGTTTTGTTAAAATGGAAAAAGCAGAGTATCGTGCGGTGATTAAATACTTCGTAATTAAGGATATGAAAGCTACCGAAATAAAAGATGAGTTACGGGAAACATTAGGTGAACCTGCTCCATCATCCGCCACAATAAGTAGATGGGTAAATGAATTTAAACGTGGTAGAACAAGCTGTGTTGATGAAGCGCGCTCTGGAGCACCCTAAATCGTGACTTCTAAGGAAATGATTATAAAAATCCATAATATTATTACGCAAGATCGACGACTCAAAGTGAGAGAGATAGCAGACATGGTAAACATTTCAACAGAACGCGTACACCACATTTTAACGAAAGAATTGGGCCTTTCCAAGCTTTCGGCAAGATGGGTGGCGCGGTTGCTTACGATTGATCAAAAGTTCACTCGTTTGCGCATTTTCAATGAGTGTTTGGACCTTTATAAGCAGAATCCGGTTGATTTTTGTAGGCGATTTGTTACTTGCGATGAAACTTGGATACACTACAGTACACACAAAACTAAATAACACTCGAAACAATGGTTAGAACGTGACCTCCATAGAAAGCGAAAACCACTTTATCGGCAAACATGGTGATGGCATCAGTTTTTTGGGATTCAAAGGGCATTTTGCTCATTGATTACCTTCAGAAAGGTGCCACATTAAACGGACAATATTATGCAGAACTTCTACAAAAATTAAATGTTGAGATTCATGCTAAACGGCCAGGAATGGCAAAGAAAAAGATTCTGTTTCACCAAGACAACGCTCCTTCGCATACCAGCACAGTTGCGATATCCAAAATCCACGAGTTGCATTTCCAATGTGTACCGCATGCGCCTTATTCGCCGGATCTAGCCCCTTCCGACTTCCACCTTTTTCCAAAATTGAAAACGGCACTAGGTGGGAAGAAATTTTCTTCTAACGACGAGCTTATCATCTTCGTAAATGAGCATTTTGCAAGCCTTCCGGAATCGCATTTTAGAGATGGCATAAGGGCATTGGAGCACCGTTGGAATAAATGTATTGCTCTTTTAGGAGAATATATTGAAACATAAAAATTATTTTGTATTTAAAAAGTTCGTTTTTCTTTTCCATTCTCACTACTTGTCAAACTACTCTCGTATATTATTAAATTCTCAGAATCGTTTTTGATTATACATTATTTGCGTTTTTTTTTATTATAGGTTTTCCCATTTTTATATTGTCCGTTTAATTTCAAAAGAGTGCGTATTGTATATAATCCTGTACTTATATTTTAGTATAGTTCTTTTTTGTTTGGTTATTGTATCTATTATGTATATTAACTCAGTTTATGATGTGCTCTTATAAATTATAAGCAAATTATGCGGACGAAGTGATCTCTTTGTGTATAGAACGGGCAATAAAAAATTTGTGTTTATATATAGAGAATTTTAATCAAGATGTGAGTCTAAGAGCTCAAGAAGAAAACAGGAAGGGTTAGATCTGGATATAAGATCATTCCGTCAAGTGTCTGTGGTGCGTCTGAATTGAGGCGTACCTGCTATTTTTTCTGTAAAGAACAGTTGCGAAAATTATATGTACATGTATGGTATATTGATCCTTGTAGTGTTTAATATTCATGAGCCAATAATTAGTGAGTGCTTGATTCAACGCAATTGCTTATACATATAAATGAGAGACAATATAAGGTATAAAATTGTATTTGCGATTGTAAAATTGTAATGTTAATTTTGTTGTGTTTTCTTTATCTTTTTTATTATTTATAACAAAGATCCTCTTAAAGTGGATTCTGATTATTATTGAACGCGTAAACGATTTATGAAATTCTTCCGTTATTCAAATTAAAGTGGTTTTTATATACATATGTGTATCCTTAGTAATCCGAATCGCCGTGAGAATTATCATTTGTAGAGGGAGTAGTATGTCTATATTATTTGTAAAGTCACATGTTTAATTCGGTGTGCTAGCCGGCTCATTCTGTTGTAATACAACAAACTGCTACAACATCCTAGGTCCTTGTAATTTTTTATATATAATTTTGCATTATTATTATTTAAGCCGCCCAACAAAATACGTAATAGTAAGTAAGCGCAATAAACAATGACCGTAAGTGTTTCTTGTTTCAAAAAGAATCTCATAAAATGAAATTAAGAGTGAAAAGGTTAGTGGAAATTTCTGAAGAACAACTCACCTTCGAGTAATTAGCTTTAAGGTCCTCATTGTCGGTGCTACAGTTCTTTGAGGTGATTTTAAACTCGATACCTTTCATAGGAATTATACTACCCTTGCTGTATGGCAGGGGCATAGTAGAGTTCTTCTTATTCGGGAGTTGACCGTATTCTGAATTCTTACTTACTAACTTATTTCTATTGACTTCATTCACTTTAAAATTTTGCCCGTTACTAAAATTTACCATCGACCCCGATTGCCTATTCATTAAGGCTTTTGGCGCGTACCCGTGACTTTGTACATAATCATTGTAATTAATTTGCCGAACTTTTTTTAAAGGTCTGTGCAGGTTTTTTAAACGTCTTCTTTTTCTACGCCTGCCTAAACCAAAATTTTCATCTATCGGAGAGAGATAAGATTTGGGAAAATCCTGTAAATTTCTTCGCGACAATTCCCTCTTGTGAATCCCCTTATTATCTTTACTGCTGGGCAGTTCGATTATATCCTTGAAACTATCCACATTGTCCAGTTTCATCTTGGAATCTTCGTTGATTTGCTTCTTTATCATGTTGGAACGTCCATACGGTTTGGACGCGGCGCTGTTGTGTAATTCCCTTTCCATGACTTCTTCCAGATGTTGAGTTTTCTTTTTTTGACGAGCCAGGTCGACCAGATCACTGTCTTTGCTGCTAAACGTGGATTCCTTTGGATCGGTAGAAGTTCTCTTGGAGGGAATTTCAATTCCTTCACCATTATCATCGTCAAATTCGACACGGCACATATTCCCATCATCGGCTTCTTCATCATTGCCGAAGACGCTATCGATTATTTTGTACATGAAAGGATCCGGAGCTTTTTTGCGTCTTCTCACCACTCTGTTGTAAATCTTTTCGAAGAGCAGTTTTTCCTTGAGATCGTCCGCCATAGACTCCGGTTCATAGTACACTTCTTGAGGCTTTACATATTGCGGCCGTTCAGTTTTGATGACACGTTTTTGCATTGGTTCGTCTTTTTCCGATTTATCTGCGACGCAGTCGGGAGTGGGTAATCGCGCTTTATTCTTTTTATTCGTGTGATGATGAATTACGTTGCTTTTATAATCGCTGCGTTTATCGATGAAGTTTTCTTCATCGTCGGAGTCATCAGTTTGTGACACTTGGCTTTTGTACGAGTTCACCAAGCGCTCCAGTTTGCTGACGAGCAGTTCGCGATTTTTGGCGTTGTCGACAGCACTGCGTATGTCATGGAGTTGATCCTTAATTTTCATTTCTGCGTCTTTATCGTCGTTGCGTTTGCCGTCGACTGATCTTTCCGTCTCTTTACTGTCAGAATCTTCGATTTCATTTAATATTTCCTTTCCCGAATTTAAATTTAGATGGTGCTTACTTCCAATGTTCTTAAGATTCTCTTCATCCCTAATTACGTTATTTCTCGTTTTAATCGTTTCCACTTCAGACAGTTTACTTTTATGTTTCGATGCGTACTTTATAATATCTTCGGCTAAACGATTGAGTTGGTTGTCTTTCTGATCTTTCTGTTCCGGTTTAGTATCTGCAGGAGAAGGATACTTGCGAAGGGATGGGTCATCGAAAGTTTGATTGTTGTTGCTGTTGTCAGGCATTTCCTTCTGAGGAATATCCGCTTCATTACTATTATTGCTGATGCATGATGCAGATGTCGTTGTCGCCATGTTAACAGTGATATTAAAGTAGTTGTAACTGATGATCGTTTTAGATCCCTTTTTGGTACCATTACCAAAACTTTCGAGGCCATCGTTCTCATCGTCTGGAGGGAAATCATTTTCCGTCTCGTTACGTCTCGTATCATTATTTGAATCTAGATGCAACGTCATCTCACTTTCCTCCTTCTTTGGATTGTATCCACTTTTGAGCGATTTTTGCACTTTCTTTTCTTGTTGCGTCGGTTCCTTAGAGTCATTGCCGGGTTCCTCGTCTGGTTCATCATCTTCAGACCTTTTACCTATCGAATCGCCTATTAAATTCGTAAATTCGTAATTGTCGATGTGACGTTTTGTGCGAATTTTCGGTTTGGACGCTTCGTCTTTGTAATCTTCATCATCGTAAGATATCGATTTTAATTTTCTAGATTTGAAGCTATTTGCGTCAGCTGAAGAAACGTCACGTTTCATATCGAAATTTTCGTAATCATCGTAGTTAATGTCGGCTTGCTTCTCCGGTTCCAACTGGTCGCTTTTCTCCTTCAAAGCACTTCCAAAAGTGTAATCCTCTACGTCGTAATTTTGGACTGTCTTTTTCTCCTTCGACCTCAATTCATTACCTTCATTGCTCTCGTTGATTTCATTGCGGGATGACTGGTCCATATCGTTTTTGATTTTGTCGAAAATATCGTTGTTAAAGACAGAACTGTCAGATCCTTCAACTTGATGAGGAGTCTCCTTCTTTTCAACGCCGTCGTCGTTAGCTAAACGATGCCTGACGTGAATCACATCTTTGGCTTCTTTTACTTTGAAACCGTCCTTCATGAATTCAGGATCGTTGATCTTACCACCCATTGCGTCTTCGCTCTGGAGGTCTTTCTTTAATGGTATCACTATTAGTGCGTCATCTGTTTCGTTCACCATGCTGGGTGTGACGTAAGCGTATTCATCTTTCCTTCCCAATTCCCGCTGTTCTGCGGCGGAGGTAGGTTCTGTTTGATCCTCCAACAAATTTTGCTTTTCCTGTACCAAATGGTAATTGGGAGTCACTCGATCTTCCTCTTCAAGTTCTGGTTGTTTCCCTTGGTTATATTGGTTTTGTCTGTTTAAATATTCTTTTAGCGTCTGCTTTAGGTTCTTGTCGTTTTCATCGTCCGCATTTTCCATGATTTTCAAATTTGGATTCGAGATCATTTGCTGTTGAGCTTCCTTAGTTTGTTGGTCTTCCGTTGGATAATTTTGCGGCACTAAATTTTTAGACGGTGTAGTGTCGTACGTCAGCTTCATTTTTTCGCTTCCGAGCTTGGGGTACGTGTTCTTTTGCAAATTGGCTTTCCTGCGTTTATTTTTTACCTTCTCTTGCCGGTATTCGACCACGGGTTGCGCGTTCAAAGTTATATCCACGTCCATGCGTTTTTCACTTTTAGTATTGGCAGTATTTCTAGTTTCTCTGAGACTTTCTTTATCCTCTCTTTTAGAGTTACCGGCGTATCGCACGTTAGACGAAACGTCGTGAAACAGATTCAACCCAGTTCTATCTGATTTTAGGACACGATCGATATTTTCTAGAACGTCATCGTTGTCTCTCTTTAATAGTTCTTGCCTCGACAGTGTCGACGTTTCTTTATTCGAGGAATCCACGAAATTCACCAGTTTAGCAATGTCTTGCATTTTGGGATCGTTCGAGTTGAGATTGCTCTTGGTCGCGAGGACGGTGTTAAGACTTTTATTCTGTATCATCTGAGAGGTGATTGGAAACGCAGCGTGCTGGTGGAAGTTGGCCTGGTCTAATTGTGAAGTCTGAAATTTTTGCAATTGGGCTGATGCCATAACGGGCTGCTGCTGTTGCTGTTGTTGCGGCTGCGGTAACATTTGAGACGTCTGGAAAACTTGACGTGCTTGTGGTCCCGTTATTTGGTTTTGTAACGGCGCTTGACCTTGATCTTGCGTTCTGACAGGCTTTGCAGTCGCGACGGCTGGAAGCAATGGAGCTTTACTAGGAGTGGCATTTGCGTTGTCTTGGCGGCGAACTGCGGATTTCTTGATAATTAAACAGGATCTATTGTGGTTTTCATACTCGTTAGATATGTCCTGGTCCAACCCTAGAACGTCATGCGGTGTTGTAAAATAATATTCACCCTCGACATCGTTTTTAGATGAATTACGTTTAGTAGCGTTTGATCGAACAATATCATGAACTTCGTTTTCGTCATCGCAGGTTCTTTTGATGTCATGTTTCGAGGCGTATTTTTGTCCCGGGACGTTAAGAACTCCGGCTTCACTACGCGGAGCGACTTTAACTTCACCACTACCTGACTCGTTACTCAAGTCCAAACTTACGCTACCCTTAGATCTTCTAGTCCTGGAATAATTCGACATTTTGTTCTGTCTTCGACGTTTCCTATGCGGACTTCTTTTCGCAGGTCCTTCTTCTTCGTCGTTTTCGGTTTCGAATATGTAGGGATGGACGTCATTTACAGGTCTGCGATTGTGTGTGTTTCTTTTTAGAGGAGAGCCCGGTCTGTTGTTAAAACTATTTGGCTGCACCTGCAATTTCATATAAATCGCAAAAGGAACATTAAAATTATTGACCTAAACATACGCTGTTTTCGTAAACATGTTGCTGCTGCGTTTGCCGAACTCCTAGAGGATTTACTCTATTGTCGACTTCCCGGGCTGCGTGGCGTATCCAAGAGAACACCTGCTTTTGTTGGATGACATTACGCAGAAATTCGTTCAGCTCAGGTGGATTCGAAGCATCAAGTTGAATGGTCTGAAAAGAATATATAAGATGGGATGACAAAATTATGTACAAGGCTTTTAAACTTTGGTTGTAATACTTTGTTTACTTAGAATGCATTAAATGTACATTATCCACTCCTATTGGACTTTCGTCTGGGAAATATGGATAAATCCTACGTACGTAGGACAAACAAAATAATGTCTATATAAAAGAATCTATGAACACAAATACATTTCATATAGAAATAAAATAAATGCAACAGCCTTATCTAAATATGATTCAGAGAAAAAATAGATAATCAATGAAAATTATCCCACACACATCCCAAAAAACTGTCTTCGTCTTCTTCGGTCCCGATTCCCCTCTTTCAGTCCGTTGTTTTGACTATTCCTTCGTCTCAGGTGTGTTGTGATGGGCTCATGTTTCATACACGTTTATGAATCAACGCAAAAACTCGGCTTTATTGCTGTGAAACTTCACTAAACACTCGATCGCAACATCCTCACGACGTTAACGACTGAAGGTTGATATATAACCCCTTTCCGCATTAATTTTCGTATTCTGTATACGTATTTTGACAGCTAACTTGTCATCATCAGCAGATAATTAAACAGTGTCGCACCTGCAAAACTACGGCAAAAAGCCGCACGAAACAAATTCCGCACACGATCCGTATCGTTGAAACCCAAAACGCACACTGTCACAGTGTGCGATGACAACTTAATTGTCGAAATACGTAAACGGAATACGAAAATTAATGTGGAAAGTAATTATATATCAACCTTCAGTTGAGTTAATCAACAACGGGCTTCATCAAAATTACCTTTTAGTCTTTTGGTTGTAATATTTTATTTACAGTGCATAAAATATACATTATCCACTCCTATTGGACTTTCGTCTGGGAAATATGGATCAATCCTAGACACGTAGGACAAACGAAACAATGTCTAGATAAAAGAATCTATGAGCACAAATACAGTTCATGTAGTATTACAATAAATGCAACAGGCTTACTTACTTGCTTTAGAGAAAAAACGTGAATTCAACTCTAACAATACTGTCATCGGTAGTTTTGATGGAGTCTGTGGTTGATTAACTTAATAACTTAAGGTTGATACTATATATAACTCCTTCCCATATTAATTTCCGTATTCTATATACGTATTTCGACAATTTAGTTGCCATCATCGGCAGCTAATTAAACAACGTTGCATCTACAAAAGTACGGCAAAAACCCGTACGAAACAAATTCCGTACACGATCTGTACGTTTTGGCTTTAATTATCTGCTGCTGATGACAATTTAGTAGTCGAAATACGTATACAGTATACGAAAAGTAATGTGGAAAGGGGTTATATATCAATGTTAAGTAATTAAAAAAACACTAATCGTTGAAATAGAAAACAATTACAATACAATAAACGCATAAAGAAACGATGTACATAAAAAAAGACCAAAACACAATAAACGATAGAAGAGACATTATCAATCTTAATGACATTTATAACAACTTAATTCTTAGAAAATAAATTGTCCGCATCCCTCTGTATACACAAGCATTTACAAATACACATACATATATGACACGAGAGATAAAAAATAGAAAGGAATAACATATGTATGTGCGCAGAAAACCCTCGTCAAATGTACACGAAAATTACGTCCTTGGACAAGTATATTCACAAAAAAACACTGCATAAGTTTGAAAATTATAAAAATGTTCGTGTGATTGTAAATTTTTCACTTCCAAGCACGAAAAGAAATGTAAGTACTAACAAATATTAACATAAAAAAAACTATTGATCACAACAAAAAGCATCAAATAGAAATATGCAAATATTATATAAAATACATTGCAGGTTAAAATTAATAAAAACTTAATATTTCGTTTTCGCATTGATCGAAATCCCCAAATATAAAAGAACAAAATTTATATTATATTAAAGGTATTCTATCTGCAATAATAGATGTCGAAGAATATTAATGTTTAAGGTTATTTATTGTCCAAAAAAGGAACAAAGTAATGTGAAATTCCGTTAATAAAATAAAAGAAAATTTTCAATATTTAAAGAAATAAAAATGCAACACATTTACATTGTTTGGCCTTAATCGATTTCCCAGAAAACGAGAAGAAATACGTTTTAATAAAGTGTATGACCTCCATGTTGATTAACAACAATTCTCCACCTATTGTGGTGGCGCTCTAATTGGTAAAACAAATGCACTGTAACTTAGGTTGCCTATTTATACGTTTACATTCCGATATTTCGATAAATCGGTTGATTAGTTTAATTTTGACAGTTGATTGAAAAAGAAGCAACACGTCGTTTCGTTAAAATGGAAAAAGCAGAGTATCGTGCGGTGATTAAATACTTCGTAATTAAGGGTATGAAAGCTACCGAAATAAAAGATGAGTTACGGGAAACACTAAGTGAATCTGCTCCATCATCCGCCACAATAAGTACATGGGTAAATGAATTTAGGCGTGGTAGAACAAGCTGTGTTGATGAAGCGCGCTCTGGAGCACCCAAAATCGTGACTTCTAAGGAAATGATTATAAAAATCCATAATATTATTACGCAAGATCGACGACTCAAAGTGAGAGAGATAGCAGACATGGTAAAGATTTCAACAGAACGCGTACACCACATTTTAACGAAAGAATTGGGCCATTCCAAGCTTTCGGCAAGATGGGTGCCGCGATTGCTTACGACTGATCAAAATTTCACTCGTTTGCGCATTTCCAATGAGTGTTTGGACCTTTATAAGCGGAATCCGGTTGATTTTGGTAGGCGATTTGTTACTTGCGATGAAACTTGGATACACTACAGTACACCCGAAACTAAACAACAGTCGAAACAATGGTTAGAACGTGGTTCTGCACCTCCAAAGAAAGCTAAAACCACTTTATCGGCAAACAAGGTGATGGCATCAATTTTTTGGGATTCAAAGGGCATTTTGCTGATTGATTACCTTCAGAAAGGTGCCACAATAAACGGACAATATTATGAAGAACTTGTACAAAAATTAAATGTTGGAATTCGTGCTAAACGGCCAGGAATGGCAAAGAAAAAGATTCTCTTTCACCAAGACAACGCTCCCTCGCATACTAGCACAGTTGCGATGTCCAAAATCCACGAGTTGCATTTCCAATTAGTACCGGATGCACCTTATTCGCCGGATCTAGCCCTTTTCGACTTCAACTTTTTTCAAAATTGAAAACGGCACTAGCTGGAAAGAAATTTTCGTCTAACGACGAGCTTATCATCTTCATAAATGAGTATTTTGCAAGCCTTCCGGAATGTACTGCTCTTGTAGGAGAATATATTGAAAAATAAAAATGATTTTGTATTTAAAATATTCGTTTTTCTTTTCCATTCTCACTACTTGTCAAACTACCCTCGTATGAGGTAGAATAATGATCGGTAGTCGAATCGAATTCATTTCTCCAAATGACTTTTTTAACATATCTATAATATTTGGATGATATTGTTTAATAATGGTTAACATTTTGTGGCACCCTTCTGAAGGTAATCAATGAGCAAAATGCCCTTTGAATCCCAAAAAATTGATGCCATGGCCTTGTTTGCCGATAAAGTGGTTTCCGCTTTCTATGGAGGTCACGTTCTAACTATTGTTTCGAGTGTTATTTAGTTTTGTCTGTACTGTAGTGTATCCAAGTTTCATCGCAAGTAATAAATCGCCTACCAAAATCAACCGGATTCCACTTATAAAGGGCCAAACATTCATTGGAAATGCGCAAACGAGTGAACTTTTGATCAGTCGTAAGCAATCGCGGCACCCATCTTGCCGAAAGGCCCAATTTTTTCGTTAAAATTTGGTGTACGCATTCTGTTGAAATGTTTACCATGTCTGCTATCTCTCTCACTTTGAGTCGTCGATCTTGCCTAATAATATTATGGATTTTTATAATCATTTCCTTAAAAGTCACGATTTTGGGTGCTCCAGAGCGCGCTTCATCGACACAGTTTGTTCTACCACGTTTAAATTCATTTACCCATCTACTTATTGTGGCGGATGATGGAGCAGATTCACCTAATGTTTCCCGTAACTCATCTTTTATTTCGAAAGCTTTCATACCCTTAATTACGAAGTATTTAATCACCGCACGATACTCTGCTTTTTCCATTTTAACAAAACGACGTGTTGCTTCTTTTTTAATCAGCTGTCAAAACAGCTGATTGAACGTATAAATAGGGAACCTAAATTACAGGGCATTTATTTTACCAATTAGAGCGCCACCCATGTGTCATTCTCACTACTTGTCAAACTATCCTCGTACTATAGTAGTACCACCTTTGTAATTTTATAGTTTCTGGACGTGTTTCAAACGTAACCGCATTTCCAAATCGCTTCCACATTCACTATATTCTCGTCCAACGAAAATCAAAATGATATTCAAATCTGGATTCATCTGTAAACAGTTCCGAACGTCTCTACACGACTCTAATTTTGCTACGCGGTTCCCTCTTGATAGAGGTGGGCATTTGGTTTGTCGTTTAGAGTGCATTCTAGTACCATAGAGACAAATTTCTTACAGTATTTCGTCGTTTCGCAACCAGCTCAGGTCTTGTTATTATAGGTTGTCTACCATCAATTAAAATCAAAAAGAGCCCAAGCATTTGCATCCCAGTGTTGAAATTCTTGTCACCAGTCTATCTTTTCTCCGCCATTAGCTCTTGATAGAGATGGATATTTGATTGGTTTTCAAGAATGTAGTCTAGCAGACAAAAGAAGGCTCTTCCGGTTTCTTGTTGTTTATTATTATTGGCCAATGTTATTTAAGTAATTAAATAGGAAAGTGCTGTTCTTTCCAGAAAATCTAAAGCAGCAAAATGCTCTTTAAATAATTGAAAGTATAGCTTGGTCAATTGTGGAAATAATATTGGTTCTTATATTTTCAAATGAATCGTTTGTGCCGTTTTTATTCGAGGAGTTGATAATAAATAATTAAAAACCAAATAAATATTTCTAACGTTTTCATACTTTAGTAAAACCTTCAGGTGATTCTTGTTTGTTCTTTTCTTTTTCGTACGAGCCGGCCCAGTATTTCGACGTAATCTTATCAATTATTAACCGAGAGAGAGTCTTAAGTAAAACAATAATTTAGGCGTCAGTAAAAAGGAAAATAAAAACGCCGGAAAAGCCGCCTTCCAGCGTTTCACCTTTTTTCTTTTTCGCCCGTCCTTCTTCTCTCCAATGGACGTCCGATTCCCCCTCAGTTACTTTCTGCTCCGTTTTCCGGATATCTTTCTCTCGTTTTATGGTTCATATTTAAACGCAAATATTAGAATTAATATTCCGATTTTTTTCCCGAACAGATGTTTCCCAGTTTTCTTATTATTTTTGCATAAACATTTCGCCCTCCTCCGTCCCATTCCGTGGAGTGCACGGTTACCGAAGGAGCAGGTAACCGGAGAGTTGTTCGAAAGCCAGGCACCAGTGGGGCCCTGAGATCCACGTTCGTGTGTTGAACGCATGAATAACGCCGATAATTTTTGTTATAGAAAAAAAAAGGATGTTTTCATTATGGTTTCTCCAAAGAACTTTTAAATTGAATAAATGATACGTTTAAAAGCGACTTTTAATTTTAAATTAATTCACAATTCATAGTCGCTTTATGAAATTCATAGAAGAACTTATTTTAAATTCAAAGATTTTAATGACACATAATTACGCCAAAAAATAAGCCTAAAGACAACAAGAATTTTTTAATAATTATGGATAGGTTTGACCATACATATCTGGCTCTAACTAATAACTTTTACGGTCTAAGAAATTAATGATCCAACCGATGGAAATAATCTTCGTCTTCGTGTTTACATTTTACTACATTTACTAGGCATATGTGCCTTTAATAATGCATTTGTTTTTTTTGTAGCACTGTGTCGTGTATTACAAAGCGGGTACATTAAAGTCATTACAAGCCAGCATCAATTTCATTTGACAACAATGTTAATAAAAAAAAAATTAATCACTCTTCAGACTGTTTTAATTGTAGAAATTCCTTGTGAACTAACAGTTTGAATTCGTATTTAATGAAGTAAAAATTTTATTCCTTCTGACGGAAACAAGTGTTTTCTAGAAATATTCTATTTTCAAAGCTTGTGTTGGGGTGTAAGTAATTTGTGAATCCACCATTAAGACATCTTCTTCATAGTAGTTCTAGGATTTTTGTTTCGAATGTGCAGACTTTGTTAGCAATAAAGTAAGATACCTTAGCTCTATATCACTTATAGTCATCGATTACCTGCTGGTCAAAGTTTGTCGTTCTTTAACCAGTTTTTTGTGAATACGAGTGTAGGTATTTTTCTTATAGAGGAATTTTTAAAAGTCGAATTATATTTTACCATTTATGGAAGACCTTGTCAATAAGGAAGACTTCTTCAGCACCTTCAAAATCGTCAATTCTGTTTCCCAAAAGTGTTTCGGACTTTTTTGATTGTGGAAATTCCTTATGAACTAATCGTTTGGATTCTTATTTAGCGAATTAAGAATTTCATCCCTTCTGACATAGCCAAGTGTTTTCTAGAAATATCCTATTTTGAATAGTTTTTGCAGAGGTGTAAGCATATGAGAATCCTCCGTTAAGACATCTTCTTCATACATAAATCTCAGTTAATAGTTTCTGGGTTTTTGTTTAGAATGTGCAGACTTTGTTGGTAATAAAGTAGATGGCTTAGTTCTTTATCACTTATAGTCATAGATTGTCTGCTGGTCAAAGTTTGTCGTTCTTTAACCAGCTTTTTGCGAATAGGAATGTACATGGGTGGTTTCCTTATAGATGAATTTTTAACATTAGAATTATGTTTTTCCATTTATGGAAGACCTTGTCAATAAGGAAGACTTCTTCAGCACATTCAAAATCATCAATTCTGTTTTCCAAAAGTGTTTCGGACTTTCTTGATTGTGGAAATTCCTTATGAACTAATCGTTTGGATTCTTATTTAATAAAGTAAAAATTTTATCCCTTCTGACATAACCAAGTGTTTCCTAGAAATATCCTATTTTCAACAGTTTTTGTTGAGGGGTAAGCAATATGGGAATCCATCGTTAACACATCTTTGTTATACATAAACCTCAGTTAATAGCTCCTGGATTTTTGTTTCGAATGTGGATACTTTGTTGGTAATAAAGTAGATGCCTTAGTAGATGACATCTGCAGTCATAGATTGTCTGCTGGTCAAAGTTTGTCGTTCTTTAACCAGCTTTTTGCGAATAGGAATGTACGTAGGTGCTTTCCTTACAGAGGAATTTTTAAACATGGAACTGTGTTTTCCATTTATGTAAGATCTCGTTAATAAGGAAGTCTTCAGCATCTTTAAAATCATCAATTCTTTTTTCAAGAAAGCACGTACAAAATTTCCGTTGTTTTGCTTTTCATTTTTACCGCAAAAAATTGTTAGGAGAGCATAATAATAACTCATAGCCTGCCAATGTCCCTTGTAATTGGTGTTGGAGGTGTTACGACATGAATTATTATTAAAACTTTGAGTAGTATTTGATATTTTACACCATCGAAAGAATTTATACAAAGACTTATCTTGAAAATAATGAATATATGCACTTTTTCTCTGCACAGCAACCAATCTCTCATAAAACTGTTACTGTCCTTTGTCAAGAACTTTATGATACCCGTTTTATCAATCAATAAACCTCCCCAAGTCTCTAAAGATCTCTTTACAATATTTGTTTTGCAAATAGATATAAACTATAATTTGAATTGATACCTAGAGGAAACCACAACTATTTAAAACACACTCTTATCTTCCACCAGTTTGTTCCATTATCGCCGCATTCATTTACCTTCCAACTAGTTAGTTGCAATCTATTCATTGAAACTTCAACTCCTCCGAGCACACACACACACACGGCACAATACACGTTGAAGAACATTCAATGTTACATACAGTGCGTTGTTGTGGATGCCCGTTTCCTTTTCGCTGAATCAAAAGGCAAACTTTCTTGGCATAACTATATAAGCGACTATCTGAGATCTTTCACTGGCGACGGGACGGTTCACTAAGACACTGGAAATTCCACTAACAAAACGATGTTTAATTTCCGTCCAAATCTTCGCTGCACATCCGTGCATTGTTACAGAAACGTGTTCGTCGTAGAGTAGAAGTGGGAGATTCGCTTTTAGAGGTAGAATTATATTTTGTGTGTTTAAGATGATTGGTAATTGTGGTGCTTTCACGTTATCTACGATATCTGTCTTGAAACACGAAAGTGATTACTTCAAATCAATTATTAAAAAACTTTTATAACTGAGCGATTTATAGAGATTGGGGAAGATTTATTTATTGTTGTTATGTATCATAAAATATTTGTAAATAATAAAGTTTATAATTGCCAGGGGTAAATAATATTTTTTACCAAAAAACTGTATGTTCCAAAGCTTGTTTTAATCTCCAATATTAAATCCTAGTGAGTGACGGTTTTTTCCATTTTTTTTTTCGAATTAAAAATTAAAAAGGCTGCATCTCATTTAGATCGAGATGCCTGAATAAACTTCGTTTTATTTATAATAGTGTCAGCGTTACATAATAAAACGTCTTAACTTTTCTGTTATTTTTCAGACATTTCATAATTAATGAAAATGAGCGACTTATACTGGTCGTCGATGGGGGAAATTACGGTCGGTGTAGCTTCTGGAAGCGACACACGTACAATGCCGAGGCGAAAATGGAATCAGGCACTTTCTGAAGAGCTATTTCCATCAATTAAAAACAAAACTGCCGCCGGCCACTTCATAAAATAATAAACTTGACGGTGTGATGGGAGGCGGCGAGACAAGGCACGGGGGCAACTTCTTTAAACAGGTTAAAACCTTGGCGATTAGTGTAGCTTTTGATACACTTTTTTTTGCTCTTTACTCTGATCTTTCTTTCGCGTTCCCTCTTTTTAATGTGATGGGGGAACGTCTTGATAAATTAAACCAGCAAGTAAGTTTTTATAATCTGCAAATCTTTGGAAGTTTTTTCTTGTGGACTTAATATAGGAATTAATATAAAAATTCCGATGTATTTTTAAATATAATTTTATCTATTAAAATACAGTCTTTAAAATTCCACTATTACTCGAATCGTTGGACGCTGTACGTGTCACTGTAACGTTAGAAAAACGGCGATAGAAGTGATATTAAATATCCGATTTTAATTAGCGTGAGTATCTGTGAAACTTCGTAGTCAACGTGCCAGTAAGGCAAACGTAAAGACAGATTACAATGCAGAAATGTTTTATAAAAGTTCTACTCTCAATTCTACAAAATTGAACTGGTTTCTATAACTCGTTCTCTCGTCAAATAATAGCCTTTGACCCATATACAAAGCAATTATATTAATTGGAAACAAATATACATCATTAAGTCTAAAACAAGAAAGTGTAGAAATAAAATTCAAATAATATATGGCAAATGAAAGGAAATAATCCAGTGAATATCATACAAGACCTAAGTATAATTTTTTAAGCTGCATGAGAACTATCGTTTTCGATAACTATAGTTTGACAGCTGATAATGTAAAACTGTTTTAGCATTTCTGTTCAGTAAGGTTTGGCAAGTCATCAAGAATCGTTTAACGCCAGAACAACGCTTCCAAATTGTAGAAATTTACTTTGAAAAAATAAATCTGTTCGCGAAATTTATAGAGCACTTCATCCATTTTACGGTCAACATAATCAGCCTAGTGAGCAAGCAATTCGTGCAGTTGTTGATCATTTTCGCACTAATTTTACTCTTCTCGATTCAAAACCATCAACGAGACAAAGAAATGTGCGTACGGAAGAGAATATTGCTGCTGTAGCGCGAGGTATTGAAGAAGACGTCGAAATGTCGATTCGTTGTCGTTCTCAACTTGTTGGCCTTTGTCCTTCGACTACGTGGAAAATTTTATGTAAGGGTCTTGGATTACGTGCCTATAAAATACGGCTCGTGCAAAAACCGAAGCCAAACAACCATCGTTTGCGTCGCATTTTTGCTGATTGGGCCCATTTGAAACTGGCCGAAGATGAGCATTTTTATCAATCATTTTTATCATAGTGATGATGCTCATTTCTGGTTAAATGGCTACCTCAATAAGCAAAATTGCCGTATTTGGAGCAAAGACAATCTTCAAGTCGTTAACGAATCACCATTACGTCCATTAAAATTGACTGTTTGGTGCGGTTTACACGCTGTCCTTATAATAATAATAATAATAATAATATATTGATATATATGTACACATACACGTCATGGAACAATCATGGATAAATAAAAACACTATTAATGCGCTCACAACACGTTAAAAACCGCAAGACCTATACAAAACAATACACCAGAGTACCAATTAAAATATAAAGAAAATATAAAAATATAAAAACAACAAAAAGGCAATGTCAAAATTTATGCTTCAGGTAGTCATTTACCGAATAAAAAACGTTCTCCATCAGCACCTTTTTTATTAATATTTTTAGATTAATCCATGGTAGGTTCCTAAACCTATAAGGCAAAGCATTGTATATCTTCACGGCCACGTAATTCGAACCTAGCTGACTTTTCCCAATGCGATGATACGGTATCACCAAACCGCTCTGGTTTCGTGTTTCATATTTGTGAAAATCACCATTTTTGCAGAACTTATCCGGCGACTTGTGAACAAATTCCAGGCAAGCAAGTATGTACAAGGACGGGAGGGTCAGTATTTTGTGTTTTCTGAATAAGTTTACACAACTCGTAGTACTGGATACACCACTAAGGGCTCTGACTGCACTCTTTTGCATCCTGAAAACCGCCTCAGCCGCGCCAGACGCTCCCCACATCAATAGGCCATACAAAACCCTGCCCTGAAAATTTGCACAGTACACAGTCCTAGCCGCCTCGGGTGTAGCCACCAGTCTCACTCTTCGTATTGAGTATATTGCTGATGCCAAATTGCGACACAAGTTATTAATGTGGCACTCCCAAGTCAGGTTGTTCGCAATCAGCAGGCCCAGAAACTTGATATTCACTTTAGGCTCGCCCTTATTTTTTTCGAAATGAGAAAGGAGTTGCCGTTACGGTGAATGGCGAGCGCTATCGAGCCATGTTGACTGAATTTTTGTTTTTGTTGTGCTTAACATGGAAAACATTTGGTTCCAACGAGACGGCGTAACTTGCCATACAGCGCGCTTAACAATCGATTTATTGCAAAATCAATTTGGTAACAACTTTATTTCCAGAAGTGGTCCTGTTCACTGGCCCCCTCGTTCATGCGATTTAACGTCTCTGGATTACTTTTTATGGGGCTACGTTAAGTCATTAGTTTATGCCGACAAACCAGCAACTCTTGAAGCATTGGAAGCCAATATTCAAAGTACCATTGACGCCATACGACCAGATTTATTGGAAAAAGTAGTCAAAAATTGGACTGATCGAATGGACCATGTAACTCGTAGTCGCAGCAGACATGTGCCGGAAATCATATTTAAAAAATGAATGCCATGAAAATATCTACCAGATTATAATAACAAAAAATTTCATTCCAACAATATTTCTGTCTTGTATTATCATTTAAAGTTCTCAAGCTCTTAAAAAAATACTCGTTAGATAAAGATTTATTATACCAATGGCTAAATAGGGGACGATTATTTCCAGAAATTGAAGTATTTGTTTTAACAATACACGACGATGTTATTACCACAAGGAAGTACAGAAAATGCATAATCAAAGAACTTTTACAAAATGACAATTGCAGACTATGTCATCAATTCAAAGAAAGTACAGAACATATAACCGAATGGTATAAACTACTTGCTGGTAGGCATTATACAGAAAGACACAATATTGTAGCAAAAATTATACATCAAGCGTTTGCCTCAAATATCAAATTGTAAAAACTAATACGGTATATCACAAATACACCCCAAAAAGTATTCTTGAAGATAATTATTACAAACTGCAGCACTAAATGAAAACAACAGTACACGAAAAGAACAAAAGAAGATCGTAAATATACATCACTTGCAGTCGAACTAAAAGAGCTTTGGAACCGAAAAGCGATATCAATAATACCGATTGTCATATTGGAGACACAGTTTGATTACAAACCATACTAGAACAGGATAAAACACAAAGACAAACAAGTTACCAGTAACAGGGCAAACATAACACTTGCTGATAAAAAAACAAAAGAAAACTTACATAATAGACGTTGCGATACCAAATGACACAAACCGTACACAAAGAGAACAAGAGAAAATTGTAAAATATACATCACTTGCACACGAAATAAAAGAGCTTTGGAACCAAAAAGCAATAACAATAGTATCGATATCATGTCGGTAATAGGTGTTACATCAAAACAACATTTCCATCACATACAAACTATAAATAAGTTCATATGCACACACAAACATACAAACAGTCATTATAGAAACAACAGTAATTTCTCATAACTTGATCAACGCCCGTCGTTCGATCAATACAATCCTAGATATAAAAATTTATTAAACAACAGAAAATCTCACAACTTGACCAACATCCGCCGTTCGATCAACACAATCCCAAATATAATAATAATATAAGCACCATTTTGTGCAAAATAATAAGTAAAACCGTGAAATATTATCCGCGTACAGCCCAAGCTTGCACCTTAGACGTGTAGGTTGAGTGAAAAGTTTCCCGGCGTTAAGCTGAGGAAGTGCGTGAAATCTAAGCGATAATAAGTTCCATTACGAGGGTAGTAATGATCTCAAACACATGTCGTTCTTGTGCAAAAATAACCTTGAGGCAGTGAAAAATGAAAATATTTTGAAAGTAAAGACATGGACGCTTGAGAGTCCGAACCTCAACCCCATTGAATTATTATGGGATGAGCTCGATAGAAGATTTAGGAAGGAATGTCCAACATCGAAGGAAAAACTTTGGAATATTTTACAAAGAGAATGGAATAACATTACACCAGATGTAATAAGAAAATTAATAGAAAGAATGCTCCGATTAACAAAAGTTGTAATTGCCGCGAAAAGTGGTTTCTTCGATGAAAAGAAAGTATAATTAATATAATATATAAGTAGTATATTAGGAAGAAGTTTAATGAATTGTAATTTTAATTTTTATAATATAAAGAATCAATAAATATTAATTTTTGTTCAATTTCGTTGATATTTTTTATTTTTTTTTGTTGTTGTTGCTTAATATACGAGGGTAGTTTGACAGGTAGTGAGAATGGAAAAGAAAAACGAATTTTTTAAATACGAAATAATTTTTATTTTTCAATATATTCTCCTGAAAGGGCAATACATTTATTCCAACGGCGTTCCAATGCCCTTACGCCATCTTTAAAAGGCGGTTCCGGAAGGCTTGCAAAATACTCATTTACGAAGATGATAAGCTCGTCGTTAGACGAAAATTTCTTTCCACCTAGTGCCGTTTTCAATTTTGGAAAAAAGTGGAAGTCGGAAAGGGCTAGATCCGGAGAATAAGGCGCATGCGGTACTAATTGGAATTGCAATTGGAATTTTTTCTTTGCCATTCCTGGCCGTTTAGCACGAATTTCAACATTTAATTTTTATAGAAGTTCTGCATAATATTGTCCGTTTATTGTGGCACCTTTCTGAAGGTACTCAATGAGCAAAATGCCCTTCGAATCACAAAAAATTGATGCTATCACCTTGTTTGCCGATAAAGTGGTTTTTGCTTTCTTTGGAGGTGCAGAACCACGTTCTAACCATTGTTTCAACTGTTGTTTAGTTTCGAGTGTACTGTAGTGTATCCAAGTTTCATCGCAAGTAACAAATCGCCTACAAAAATCAACTGGATTCCGCTTATAAAGGTCCAAACACTCATTGGAAATGCGCAAACGAGTGAACTTTTGATCAGTCGTAAGCAATCGCGGCACCCATCTTGCCGTAAGCTTGGAAAGGCCCAATTCTTTCGTTAAAATGTGGTGTACGCGTTCTGTTGAAATGTTTACCATGTCTGCTATCTCTCTCACTTTGAATCGTCGATCTTGCGTAATAATATTATGGATTTTTATAATCATTTCCTTAGAAGTCACGATTTTGGGTGCTCCAGAGCGCGCTTCATCAACACAGCTTGTTCTACCACGTTTAAATTCATTTACCTATCTACTTATTGTGGCGAATGATGGAGCAGATTCACCTAATGTTTCTCGTAACTCATCTTTTATTTCTGTAGCTTTCGTACCCTTAATTACGAAGTATTTAATCACCGCACGATACGACGCGTTGCTTCTTTTTCAATCAGCAGTCAAAAATAAACTAATCAACCGATTTATCTAAATATCGGAATGTAAATATATAAATAGGCAACCTAAATTACAGTGCATTTGTTTCACCAATTAGAGCGCCACCTATGTGTCATTCTCACTACTTGTCAAACTATCCTCGTATGCCAAACAATGTCCATTTATAGGAAATAATATAAGAAAATAGTAACACAAACATTTTCCATAGAATTCAATAAATGACTTGAAGGCTTGGTATGCCTTCAAGTGTTTTTAATTTGTTGCACAATTAAGAAAGTGCTTCAAGGAAACTGTGGTGGAGTACTTTCAGGTTAAATGTGAAGGTTATTTTAAATTTAGACTTTATAGAAACTGTATTGAAGTCAATGTTATTGGTTATATTTAAAACAAGGTTCTTTTTTTGCCTTTTTATACATGTGCTGTACTAGGTTTAGAAGGAGAAAAAGGGAAAAAGAGTTCTGTTTTTACCAGTAGAAATTGCGTAATCGTACAGAACTGTTTCGATTTGTCGTCGTCGAAGAACGCGCGCTCTCCGTTTTTCGTGTTATTAAATTTAATTAATCTCGTGTAAGGGGCTCTCCGAAACGTCGTCGGTAGTCCCAGTATAAATGTAATTAATTATTGACGCTGCAACTGATCAATAGCGTTAATAATTGACGAAGTCGTTAAAGGAAACGTACCAATTACCTACGTTAAACGAACGTTCGTACTAACGCAATAATGTTAGGTGGCCGTTTATTACTTTGTAAATGTAATGAACTTCACAAGAAAAGGTTTATTTTAATGTGCGTGCGTGTATTCGAATGTATACCGTGTCGGTTTCCGTACTCGAACAGATGCGGAAAGTGCTTTGGGATGTCTGAAATTTTATTGAAAGTGTTGGGTCTATATAATATTTTATTTCATTTTAAAAACTTATTTGCTTCTATTTTTTTTTTGTAGTACAATTTTCGAAGTGTAGTACACTGGAATTTGGCACATTTTCTAGGTTTCGTGGCTCTTTAATATCGGTGATTTATCCTTCTGTGAGTAAGTTTAGAAATCCAATAATGAAATCTAACGACGGCGACTACAAATAAAGGATAATGTTGTAGAAGTTGATCGGAAGACGTAGGCTACTACTTTTTATTAGGCTAGACTAGCTAAGCTAGTGCTTTCTATTAGGCTATCTAAAATTTTTAAGGGACTTAGCATATCATCCCAATAAAAAATAATATTTATTGATATCACATGCACTAAAAGATACAGGGTTTTCCAATAAGAGTGATATGATTTCTATAAAAAAAACGCACTTATTGTTAAGAAAATTCAAAAGTTTTTTATTTAATGTGAAGTACAATCGATACAATTAAGTTCTAAATAAAACGTCATTCAAATGGCCTCCACGACTTCTTCTGCAGGAACGAATTCGATGAACCCAAATTTCGAGCACTTTTTCCACTCAATCTAGTCGTATGTCATGAATGGCACGTTCAATATTGACTTGTAAAGCTTGAAGAGAGTCTGGTTTATTTCGATAGACCAATGACTTCAAATAACCCCACAAGAAATAGTCTAATGGTGTTAAATCACAACTTCTTGGAGGTCATTCAATATCACAATTTCTTGAAATAATCGAATCTCCAAACTTTTCTCGCAATAATTCTATTGTTGCATTTGCTGTGTGGCACGTAGCCCCGTCTTGTTGGAACCAAATGTTGTCAAGATCAACTTCTTCCAATGTCGGCCATAAAAAGTTGGTTATCATCAATCTATACCGCTCTCCATTGACAGTAACGGTGTTATCAGCTTCATTTTGAAAGAAGTACGGACCGATGATTCCACCATACCAAAAACCATACCAAACTGTCAATTTAGGTGAATGTAATGGTTTTTCATAAATAATTTGTGGATTTTCTTCACACCAGAATCGACAGTTTTGTTTATTTACCACACCATCCAGATGAAAGTGAGCCTTATCAGAGAAGATGATTTTTTCTTAAAAAAAATTGTTATCGTTTTCAAGTTGTTCCAAGGCAAAATCAGCAAATTCACGACGCTTACGGTGGTCCAATGGCTTCAGTTCTTGAGTGAGAACAATTTTATAGGGATACAAACCTAAATCGTTTCTCAAAATCCGCCAAGTTGTGGTTTGAGACAGTCGCAATTGTTGAGAACGTCTTGGAATCGACAAATTACGGTCTTCAGTAACACTTGCCTGAACGGCAGCAATATTTGCATTACTTCGAGCGGTTCTTTGTCTTATTGGCACTTGAAAATTATGTAAAGAAAATGTAACCTCAAAATCTTTAACAATTCGACGAATAGCGAGCACACTTGGACGATTATTACGACCATAAAATGGCAAAAGCGCACGAAAAGTTGCAATTGGAGAACGATTATTTTGATAATAAAAGTGAATAATTTGTAAACGTTGTTCCTGCGTATATCTCTCCATGATGAAATTGTAAACACTACTGAATACAATGAAAAACAAATGACAGATCATGACATATTACAAATGGCCGAAATGTCACTTCAAAATCATATCATCCCTATTGGAAAACCTTATATATGGTAATATTACTATATAATCTTGTGGCTAAAATAATGTCACTAAACTTAGCGGTCTACGTACGTGGCCTACGAGTAAGAGAAACTCCTAGAAGGATTGAGGAACGATTTGAGAAAGTGCGCGTTCCAGAAAGAGAATATTCGCGATATGTCCGACGGAATATATCAATATGCAGTCAAGATTGTCCGTGAAACAGACTTTGATGCGTAAAAATCGTAGTGTATGGAGATTATTACTAAAATTATATGTAAATTTGAGTTATTCAGTTGTATTATTGTTAATTAAAGTAAGACTGTTATTTCTGTTATTTCAAGGCATGATTTTACTGACTCCAAAGAATTATACTAGCAAATATATACGTAATAATAATATTTATGTTATTTAAAGTCTTGTGCTTGCATTAGTAAGACAATTAACATCATACTAAAGGCATTTTTCTCCTTATTTTTCCATTTTCTTCATATTTATTCTTGTTCCTTCTTGTCTCTTCTCTGTAACGGTTCGCATAATTTTTCGGATAGAATTTTTTTTAATATTCATATATATATATATTTGTATTATCCTTAATATAATCCCGGAAATGTTTTGCTGATATATTTATGGTCGTTATGTTATCCTATTTTGCATATTGTCTGTTCCATTTGGAAAGAATCTTTAATTTATATAACCCTGTACTTTTATCTTTAGTTATTGAATCTATTATGTGTTTTCTTTAATATATTTCCAGAAACGTTCTAATTTTACAGTTTAGTTATTGAACGTGTTATGTATTTTGTTTAAGTTCATGATATGAACTCAGAAGTAACAACCCGGGTGGGTGGAAAGGGATAATACTTTTTTGTTTAGAGTGCGTAATAGAAATTGGTAATTTTATAAGTAGTTTGGGAATTTTAATAAGAGTTAGTGGGGTCTTCAGAACTCATGTGAGAGTGTTGGGCCTAAAAACTCAAAAAGATAGTTGAGCTTTAGGGCAGATAGAAAAGAGACATTCAAGAGGTAGAGTTAGACCTATATAGCAGGCCATTCATTTTATTCAGAGTATGTCCAAGTTATCTGACTTGAAGCGTCAATTATTTGCAAAAAAGTAATAGTGCGAGTAGTGTGATTATTATATTTCCTTCTCTTCTTGCCTCTTTTTGTTTTTTCTTGTCCTCTCTTATCTCTTCCTGTCTCTTGTTCTTTTTACATCTCCCTTTCTTTTTGCCTCTTCTTGTCCTCTCTTATGTCTTCCTGCCGCCTCTTGTCTCTTCTTGTTTTTTCTTGTATCTTTTTTCTTTTCTTTTCTCTTCTTGTCTCTTCGCGTCTCTTCTGATCTCTTCTTGTCCTCCCTTATCCCTTCCTGTCTCTTTTTATTATTATATCTCCCTCTCTTCTTGCCTCTTATTGTCTCTTCTTGTCCTCTCTTTCCTCTTCCTGTCTCTTCTCGTCTCTTCTTGTCTCTTCTTGTCTCTTCTTGTCTCTTCTTGTCTCTTCTTGTCTTTTCTTGTCTCTTCTTGTCTCTTCTATTCTCTTCTATTCTCTTCTATTCTCTTCTATTCTCTTCTAGTCTCTTCTATTCTCTTCTATTCTCTTCTATTCTCTTCTATTCTCTTCTATTCTCTTCTATTCTCTTCTATTCTCTTCTTTTCTCTTCTTATCTCTTCTTGTTTCTTCTCGTCTCTTCTTGTTTCTCCCTGCTTCTTTTTATTTCATCTCATTTCCTCTCGTTTATTGAGCAAGGAAATTTTTGCTTATATGACAAAAACCTTAGGCGATCGGTACCCTTCATACGACACTATTGAAAATTGTATTGCGGAATCTAAAAGAGAAAGATCAGTTGCCAGAGACGAGCACCATTTTCGAACACCAATATCTATGACCACTCCGGAAAATTTTGATTCTATATTTTATAGAATAAAGTATTGCAGGGGCATTACACATTTTCTACGAATCCGTGCTTCACATCGTTCATAGGAGAAACGCCGCAAAAAGCTAGACAAAGGCATGCTCTTTTTGTAAGGCAATATTCGTATTCACAAATCAGTGTTTTCGCTGCAAAGAATTTTTGAAATTGGTCGACTATCCTTGTATTCTCCGGACTGAGCACAGTTTTTTAGATTTTAGATAAATTTTAAAAAAGCATTTGAAAAGTAACAGGTTTCCGACAAATGACGACACTATGCACATGCTGCTTGTAGACCAAAGAATAGAATTACTTCATGTATAAGTGTAATAGCAGATTATGTTGATTAAATAATATTTTGTAATACTGTGACTTTTTATGTCGCAGTTTAAGTACTTATATTACCCCTTGTACATCAGGGCGAGTCATTTAAGATATTCTAACTGGGACTTCCACCTTTTTCCAAAATTGGAAACGGCACTAGGTGGAAAGAAATTTTCGTCTGACGACGAGCTTATCATCTTCGTAAATGAGTATTTTGCAAGCCTTCCGGAAGCGCATTTTAGAGATGGCATAAGGGCATTGGAGCACCGTTGGAATAAATGTATTGCTCCTTTAGGAGAATATATTGAAAAATAAAAATTATTTTGTATTTAAAAAATACGTTTTTCTTTTCCATTCGCACTACTTGTCAAACTACCCTCGTATACTTCCTTTAAAATATTACATCAAAGGTAATTTTGATGGAGTCCGTGGTTGATTAACTTAATCACTGAAAGTTAATATATAACCCATATCCACATTAATTTCCGATATTCTGTATACGTATTTCAACAACCAAGTTCTTATCATCAGCAGATAATTAAACAGTGTCGCACCTGGAAAACTAAAACAAAATACCCGTACGAAAACAAATTCCGCGCACGAACCATACCGTTGAAAGCCAAAATGCACACTGTGTTTGTTAGTTATCGAAATAGATATACAGAATACGAAAATTAATGTGGAAAGGGGTTATATATCAACCTTCAGTGATTAAAAAAATATTAAATCAAGTATAAACCAACTGCATCAACTTGATATTCATTCTTTAACAAATGCTAAACGATATGAGAACAAACGTGATCGCGTTTGTCTATAAATAATAAACGCTCAGCTAAATACCACCGAACCAATAATGATTAAGGGTTTAAATTAACGAGGAAGGGCCAATAAAACGTCGAAATGTCGCGAAGTTTGTAGCCTATCTAGCCAGTCAACCTTCGAGTCGAAGTTCACTATCGGGTTAGTATATATTTTCACATTTACATGAGACCGTTCGAAATTTACAGTCCACTCAATATAATTGGTTTTTCACATGTAACAAGAAAGGTTCGTTTTAATAAATACAGGGGAGTAAATTATAAATAAACGAATCGCGTTTTAATAATTTTAGTGACTTATAGTTGAGATAAATTAAAATAAAGTGGAATATTCGATTTTTTTCGATAGATTTTATAAAGGCTGTTTCAAATTGCGCGTTTTTTAAAGAATAAACATAGCCACCAAGTTCAAAATGTGCCTCATCGAAAACATTATTTTTTGAGAAAAATCGGCTGGTTGTTCATTGATGAAATTGACAAATGAACGACGTTTTAAATGATCTAATGGCTTCAGTTCCTGTATTATTTGAATCTTTATGCCTTCAGAGCTAAATCCTTATGTAAAATACGCTATGTTGTTGATCCACTAAGTCCAAGTTGTTGTGAACGTCGTCTAATGGACATTTCAGGATCTTCAGCAACACTTTCACGAACCAAACCAATATTTTCTTGTGAACGACCACTACGACTGTATTTTTCACTTTTTTGATCTTCCACAGAACCGATCCCTTGAAACTCTTTAATAATTCGACCAATAGTGCTTTCAGATGGACGATTACGTAAACCATAAAATTCACGTAATTTTCTAAAAACTCTTTTCAGAGAACGCTGATTTTCATAAAATAATTCGACAATTTGAACGCGTTGTTGTATCTTGTACGAAGCCGTTTTTACAAATGTCATACATCATACTTTTAAATGCCCACATACCCAGACAAATTCAGTGCGCCATCTATATTTTACTTATTCTTAAAAAAACCGCGCAATTTGAAACACCCTTTAGTTTTGCAGTTAGACATAACCAGTATACATGAAAGGAACACGACCCACCTGGAACACATTATGGTATTGGAAAGTATTAGACTAGTACAACACCTTTTTGAAGCCAATGAGATGGAGAAAAACGAAGCAGTAGAAAAAATGGACTTGAAAGAAGGAAATGATAAAGGCTGCAGAAAAAATTGAAATGAATACTTGCTTGACAGAATAGAATGGCTTCATAGATTAAATAAGTAATTTATAGTAAAACTCTAGATTTTTTGGATGAAATTTTTAAGTATTTGAACATTGAATTCAACCATAATGAAAAGACACTACATAAGAAAATATTCAAACACTGCATTTACAATGAATAACAATTGTTTCACTACACTGTGGCAGTATCAAATTCAATAAATTTAACTAGACTGGGTAGCATCATCGGATTCAAAGAATCTAACTAGATTTTTTTGAATTTGATGATTCTTTAACGTAGTGAAACAAGTGCTTGAAAATTGTCTTGTGGTGTCTTTCCATTATGATTAAATTCACAAATAGTTAAATCCGATGTAATTTAAAGAAACTAGAGTTTTAAAATCAATTACTATCCACTGAGAAACTAGACATAGACTATTAGGAAATAAGCTGTCAAGCAAGTATCTTACATACCTTCCTTCACTTCAATTTAGTCCACTTTTTTCGGTAGCCTTTATTACTTCTTTCTTTCAAGTTCCTCTTCCCCGCTTCTGCTTTTCCTTGCTTTAAATATTTGAATCTGATGACTTTATAGCGGAGTGAAACAATTGTTATTTGTTATTCATTAGAAATAAAGTGTTGAACATCTTCCATGTGTTTGAATTACCCTAGCGTATTTTCATCTGGTGTCTTAGTGTATAGTGAACCGTTTACAGTGCTATGAAAAACCCTACTTCATTAATTTTTTCTATAATAATAAAACTTGTGTGACGTAGTACATTATCTTGGCTAAACCAGGATGCCTTTCGTTAATTTTTTTATTTTAATTTGTCTAAGAGACTTGTATTATGTCCATCTAAGATTGTCGGGTCATTTGGATGGTAATCGCTAAGAATAATGCCCTCTGCATCTCAAAGAAATGGAAACTTTCGCTTTGAATTTTTCCTCAAAATTATCCCGAAACAAACTAACAATTTTGACAATGTTCGACGTCCAAAAAGAATAAATACAATTGAATTGGGGATAATTACGTCTCGACAGAAATTTGATATGATTTTCTACCAGAGTGATAACGATAAGCTAAAACAAATGCCTCCTGTATATTGAGAGTGGCAAAGTAGGAGGACTAGGTTATGACTTCGGATGGCACACAGTCCCCAACACTAGCCCACCGCATTAATACTAAGTGTTTCGTAAAACATAGCGGAGCTAATGGAGGCGAACATCATCAGACTCTTTCCTCTCCCTCGAACACTGTCCCATCCATATTGGCGTACGGCGGGGGCTAAAGAGAGAACGGGCTAAAGGGTTTTCTCTTCGGCGTACCGCAGTTAATATAACGACGGTAACTGAGATGCTATCGCATTAACATTAGCACCCCTGTTTACAGGGGGTAAGACACGATGTCTTGCACGTCCTTACGTGTGCAGTTATGTGTCTTGGGGCCTCTGAAAATATGCTAATAGCCGGCGGAAAGCACGCCCAAGAAAAAAAGATTAAGGGCGATGTTTGAAAATTATTTTTGAGTTGACGCCTGCTTTCATAAAACATTCATTCGTTAACTGTTGTTGTTTTAAGCGAATAGCGTGGCCCGTTAAAGAGAACTTAGCTTTCGTGCACGTCCTTGTTATTTCACCTAGAAACCCATAAAGGAAATTCGTGTTAACAGATGATAATTAATTTTTAATGTGGATTGTTTTATCATAATAAAGTTGACGTAGTATGATACCTTCGAAAACATTAACATGAGGTACCTCATAGATTAAAATTAGGTTAATTATTTATTGTAAAATCAAAAATTTGTATTTACTTTAATTCTATATTAAATTTCTTACGTAAATTAAACACTCAGATACTTCTGGTCAATAATTTCAATACCAATCTTCTCTCTACCGTTGTTACTTCAAGCATACTGTTCGAAAACAATTAACGGATAGTTCCACAAAAGTGATAATAAATAAAATATCCATTTTATCTTTGACTTTATGCAATAGCACTGATTTATAAAAACAAAAATGCTTTTTATCACACAAGGATATTTTTTATTCAGAGTGAAGGCAGCTAAAAATTTCTAATGAAAAATTAGCTCTGATTACTACACGTTTCGCTCATTCAGAGCTCATTTGGTAGCACGCCAGACATAGCAACTAAAGGGTTTTCGAATAAGGACTTGACAACTTTTTTTGAAAATAAAATGCAGACCTTTGAGATATTTCAAAAACTTTATTATCGGGTTGAAGTGCAATCAAAACATTTATGAATGGAACTCGACTTCGTTCATATGGCCACCGCGGACACGTTTGCAGCGGTCGATTCGTTGGACCCAATTTTCGATGACTCGGCCACATAATTCGGCCGAAGCGGCTGCTATTTCGCGTTCAATGTTGGCTCTGAGCTCTTCCAACGTTGTCGGCTTGTTGGCATAGACCAATGACTTGACGTAGCCGCAAAGAAAAAAGTCTAGGGGCGTTAAATAGCACGAACGAGGCGGCCAATCGACTGGTCCATTTCTTGAGATAACACGCTCATCGAACTTACTCTTCAATAAATCGATTGCAACGTGTGCTGTGTGGCTTGTGGCACCATCCTTCTGAAACTACATGTCCAAGTCCATATCTTCCAATTCTGGCCAAAAATAATCGGTAATCATGGCGCGATAACGATTACCATTCACAGTAACGTGACGATCATTATCGTCGACGAATAAATATGGCCCTATGACGCCGCCGGCATGCAAACCGCACCAAACAGTTATTTTTTGTGGATGAAGTGGTGTTTCATGAAGCACGTGTGGATTTTCACCCGACCAATAACGCATATTTTGCTTATTGACGAACCCATTGAACCAAAAATGAGTTTCGTTACTGAAAATGATTTTGCGATGAAATTGATAATCTTGGCGCATCTTTTCCAGAGCCCAATCGGAGAACGTACGTCGCTTCAAATGGTCCATCGGCTTCAATTCTTGAGTCAGCTTGATCTTGTATGGGTATAAACCAAGATCCTTACGCAAAATTCGCCATAAAGTGGTCTGGGCGATGCCCAACTCTTGAGAACGCCGTGGAATTGACTGATTTGGATCATTTGCTACGGACGTTTCAACGGCAGCGATATTTTCGACGCTTCGACCAACCCGTTGTCTCACTGACACGGCAACGTCACACAACGACTGTTACTGCCTGTCTACTAGGGCGAGAATTACGACCGAAAATCGGAGTTAAGGCTCTTAAAGTAGCGGTCACCGACTCCGAATTTATGTAGTAAATTTTTATAATTTGCAGACCTTGTTCCTTCGTGTACTTTGCCATGATGAAAATGTTAAGTTTACTGAATAAATTGACAGTGGCAGTTCGATGATTAGTGAAAGGGTGCGTTCACAAATTGAATTAAAAGTTGTCAAGTCCCTATTGGAAAAGCCTTTACTTTTTATCACACAAAGATATTTTTCATTCAGAGTGAAGGCAGCTAAAAATTTCTACTGAAAAATTAGCACTGAGTACTACACATTTCGCTCATTCAGAGCTCCTCTGATAGCACGTCGGACATAGCAACTACTAGAAAAACAACAAATAAATACTTTCGTGGGTGATACAGCAATATTAACGAGCGATTGAGATCGAACAACTACTGCATCCTATCCCCAGCAATATTTAAAGTTTGTGAGTGGCAAAAAACTTCAGAAGTAAAGGCAAACGAATTAAAATCAACATAACTTTCGATTGGGAATCAAAGTTATCAAAGCTGACAACGAACTGTTAATCTATGTCATTAAACCTATAAGGGCATATGGAATCGAACTTTAGAGTTGAGTCAGTGGTCGTTTTGTCCACCGTATATAACTTAGTAAGTATTAAACTTTAAACGATAGAATGAAAAAGTGAAAAGCTGTACTTCCATCTTCGGTACAGAAATGAAAAGTATCTATTGTTATGCGAACAGCGACAGTTACGAGTTCCATTAATTGTGATTAATGACTATACAATGTGTATCAGCCAAATGGAATAAATTCGATAAAAATTAAATGGAAGGGTGTTTGAAAAAACGCTCGGACACGTCGATTGGGATTTTTAGTTGCGTATTTTTTTAAATAAAAAGTTTATATACAGGCTGTGTCATGTAAAAGTGGTCAATACCAACTTTCTTATTTTAAATGCAACACCCTATCATGTTCAACAGACTAAATGTGTTCCCTTTAATGCACTTTTCGCTTTTGGGAACAGGTAGAACTCACATGATGCGAGATCTTGCGAATACGGAGGATGATCAGACACAGCAATGCGCTTGCCCGATAGAAACTGCTTCATATATAGTGTACCATTTTTGCACAAACTTTTGCCATGTTTAATTCATCACGAAAATGCGTCTTCTGTTTCTTTGTTAATGTTTACCATATCTGGAATTATCCAAATGCTCAGATGTCGGATTTTCCGCACAATTTGATTAGTTTTCTGAACGTTCCCTTCGGTTCTTGCAGTCACAGGTCGACCAGCGCCTTCATCATCTTCGACCTATTCCCGACCTTCAGAAAACCATTTGAGCCATTCAAAAACTCGTGCACGTGATGCAACATTATCACCAAACATCACCTTTGACATTCGTGAACATTCTGTTGGCGATTTTTTTAATTTGACTAGGAACTTCAGCTTAATTCGCTGCTCGGTTTTTAAGTCAAACATTATCACGGCACTACTAAGTAACAGTGCTCTCTACAATTAAAGCTCGAAAGTAAATTAAAGCAGACGGAGAGACGAAACTATGGGTTGTTGCTTGGGAAGTATCAAGATCAATGACATTCCAATTACAGCTTCGCCCGATACGGCTGTGCAGTCTCGTTATTTAATTGCCGTACCTCGTACGTTTACGTTCGTTGTACACAATGATTACGTTTTATTTACGAACAAAAATAATTTATTAAATCCGAAATGGCGGGTAAAGTCGGAAGCAAATGTTTCTTTCAATACCATTTCCCTGATTTTTTTTATTAAAAAAAATCTACTCTGATTTATGAGTCTTCAAAGTTTAAAATAGAAACTTTCGACTCCAAGTTAAAATACATCCATAATATGTTGTCGTACAGGTCGATTGGATGACTGTACGCGCTCTCTGTAAATTCGAATTCAAGCATCGTTGTATAGTTTGAAAAGATCCACTTTCCTGCCCTATTACTGAATATAATCCGGTGCAAATACGATACAATGGGTAACATTTTTCCGCTTAAAAGCGCACACAGCAAACAGCATCCGCTAAGTACCCGTTCATTGTTTCAATTTTATTTTTGCATTTTTGCCGGGGGAGTCCATATTATCCGTACATCGCGCTTTGTACAATTCCTTTAAATGTTTCTGCAATTTTAATACGCACGAATATATACGGGCAGTTTGTGAAGGGAAATGTTGTTTGTTGTGTTTTTTTTTAATTCAGAGGGCCTTTCTATATTTCTCGTTCGTTAAATATCTCCTATTTGTTTATATTCTCTTAGTTCTTTAATTTACGCGTTTATTAGTGAAATGTAGGAAAAATAAATGTTGAAAATTCAATGGTCTATCCTTAGAATATAATATACAGGGTATTTACTAAACGTGTGGCAAAAATTCAGGGGATTATTTCTTGGATAATTTAAAATTTTATTGTCGTCGAATGATTTTAGGAAAGACGTTTTATTTCGAAGATACAGGGCTCCATAAAGGTTTTCGAAAAGAAAACAATACTTTATTACTTACTATAACATGTAAAATTCCATCTACAAAAGCTGCTGGAAATAACTAATCTGATCATCTCCTAATTGATTGGTGAATTCAAAATTCAACGGTCTATCCTTAGAATATAATATACAGGGTATTTACTAAACGTGCGGCAAAAATTCAGGGGATTATTTCTTGGACAATTTAAAAGTTTGTTGTCGTCGAAGGTTTTAAGGAAAGATGCTTTATTTCGAAGATACAGCGTTCCATAAAGGTTTTCGAAAAGGTGACAATACTTTATTACTTACTATAACATGTAAAATTTCATCTCTTATACAAAAGCTGCTGGAAATAACTAATCTGATCATCTCCTAATTGATTGGTGAATTCAAAATTCAACGGTCTATCCTTAGAATATAGTATACAGGGTATTTACTAAACGTGCGGCAAAAATTCAGGGGATTAATTCTTGGACAATTTAAAAGTTTGTTGTCGTCGAATGATTAAGGAAAGATGCTTTATTTCGTAGATACAGGGCTCCATAAAGGTTTTCGAAAAGGTGACAATACTTTATTACTTATTACAACATGTAAAATTCTATCTATAAAAGCTGCTGAAAATAACTAATCTGATCATCTCCTAATTGATTGCTGAATTCAAAATTCAACGGTCTATCCTTAGAATGTAATATGCAGGGTATTTACTAAACGCGTGGCAAAAATTCAGGGGATTATTTCTCGGACAATTTAAAAGTTTGTTGTCGTCGAATGATTAAGGAAAGATGCTTTATTTCGAAGATACAGGGCTCCATAAAGGTTTTCGAAAAGGTGACAATACTTTATTACTTATTACAACATGTAAAATTCTATCTACAAAAGCTGCTGAAAATAACTAATCTGATAATCTCCTAATTGATTGCTGAATTCTTTCAAAAACGCTAGGGTTGTTTCCTATTGTATTAAATTCATCAATTATCCGAATCCTCAAATCTTCTTCATTTTCCAATGGAATAGTGTACCTTAAGGTCTTCAGGTTGCCCCATAGAAGTTTTTTTGTGGGTCGAGCAGGAATAAATGAGTTCAATCTAGAGATCTTGTTACATTTGAAAACTTTCGAGCATCCACAATAAAGTACCATCATGCATAAACCACAACACATTTCTCGTTGCCAGTGGTAAATTATTTAGTAACCCACGTAGTCATTCTTCCAAAAAATATTCAGTACTCTCTATTTGAAATAAACGAGTTGGTAGCGTTGGTCATATTTTGTTTGAACAGAACATGAGCTCTTATGTTTACCCTAAAATTCACGGAAAAAGAAAATAGAGCAGTCCTTCCAATACGTCGAATTAAAGTACTGGGTTTAAGTTATAAAAAAAATTCAGATTTGAAAAGAATTTGTAATAATGAGTTTATTTTTTATCCAGTTAACGATAAATAAATGTCTTTCAGTCTTATTACTAAGATTGAACAATCCTTCGGGTAATCAGCGACAATTACCGATAAAAAATGAACGCGTACAGACAGTGGCAATAGGTTGCTTGAATCATGTCAGTAACGCCAAGATGCCTGGCAAAGATGGATTGTGACTGGTGTAAATAAATTTCCAAATCGTTTTCTTACGTTGGAATATAGAATACAGTCGCACCTATCTAGTTCTCTCGAGGGAACTGTACCCGGAAGATTGTTCAATATTACTTATCATAGTATTGACAGCGTAGATTCAGTAGTTCAAGGTCTCAATTTAGAACCTTATAATTACGCAAACATTTCTGAAACAAATTATATATCTACAGCCACTTACCTCCAATAAATCACTGTCGGCTTTTAAAAATTTCACAACACACAAGAATACGATGACCTCTTTCAGAAGAAAGCAAACAGCCATATACCTGCAAGAAAAATATAATTTCTATCAAATATAGCTGTTATTTTAATAAGATAATGTTTTACAATGTAGAAAAGTCAGCAAAATAATCAGTAATTTCTTATATCCGTAGTATAATATTGACAATAATAACAACATTTAATATCCCAGATAATACATATATTTAAAAAAATAAACAGGATGCGGTAGAAATTACTTCCGAAAATGAAGCTTAAATAATAAAGCAACGCTAGAAGGTATTCAAAAATTTATTTTACAACTTTAAAGAGCAATTATTGAATTTACTTTAAGTATACACATACATACATATATACGAGGATAGTTTGACAAGTAGTGAGAATGGAAAAGAAAACCGAATTTTTTAAATACAAAATAATTTTTATTTTTCAATATACTCTCCTATTTATTCCAACGGTGCTCCAATGCCCTTATGCCATCTCTAAAATGCGATTCCGGAAGGCTTGCAAAATACTCATTTACTAATTGGAAATGCAACTCGTGGATTTCGGACATCGCAACTGTGCTGGTATGCGACGGAGCGTTGTCTCGGTGGAACAGAACCTTTTTCTTCGCAATTCCTGGCCGTTTAGCATGAATCTCAACATTTAATTTTTGTACAAGTTCTGCATAATATTGTCCGTTTATTGTGGTACCTTCCTCAAGGTAATCAATGTGCAAAATGCCTTTTCAATCCCAAAAAATTGATGCATCACCTTGTTTGCCGATACAGTGGTTTTCGATTTCTTTGGAGGTACAGAACCACGTTCTAACCAGTGTTTCGACTGTTATTTAGTTTCGGGTGTACTGTAGTGTATCCAAGTTTCATCGCAAGTAACAAATGGCCTGCACAAAAATCAACCGAATTCCGCTTATAGGGGTCCAAACACTCATTGGAAATGCGCAAACGAGCGAACTTTTGACCAGTCGTAAGCAATTGCGGCAACCATCTTGCCGAAAGCTTGGAAAGGCCCAATTCTTTCGTTAAAATGTGGTGTACGCGTTCTGTTGAAATGTTTACCATGCCTGCTATCTCTCTCACGTTGAGTCGTCGATCTTGCGTAATAATATTATGGATTTTTATAATCGTTTCCTTAGAAGTCACGATTTTGGGTGCTCCAGAGCGCGCTTCATCAACGCAGCTTGTTCTACCACGTTCAAATTCATTTACCCATCGACTTATTGTGGTGGCTGATGGAGCAGATTCACCTAATGTTTCCCGTAACTCATCTTTTATTTCGGTAGCTTTCATACCCTTAATTACGAAGTATTTAATCACCGCACGATACTCTGCTTTTTCCATTTTAACAAAATAACGTGTTGCTTCTTTTTCAATCAGCTGTCAAAAATAAACTAATTAACCGATTTATCTAAATATCGGAATGTAAACATATAAATAGCTAGCCTAAATTACAGTGCATTTGTTTTACCAATTAGAGCGCCACCTATGTGTCATTCTCACTACCTGTCAAACTATCCTCGTATGTACATATACACACACCATTTCTGGGATTTAATAATAATACTGGCAAACAATTTTTAACACAATTTCTGTTGATGGTTGACGCAGCTTATTGATAAATTTCCCAATTTATAATAAACACGTAATAGTGCGAAGATATACTGTAAAGTTCGCGTAAGCCGTTTATGTGCTGGGACAAACACAACTGTAAAATTATATAGATTTGGTAGATACATTTCTTTACTAATTTATGCAGTTTGTGTGGGTCCATTTGACTACTATTAATCATGACTGTTATATATAATAACATATTTGACTATTGTACTTAGACATTTATTTAATTCTTTAAGCAGGTGTAATGTTTTATTAATTCATTACGTATTTAGTTACACTGGAGAAAAAATTTTAACAAAATTTCTGCTGAGTTCTATTTTTTTCACTGTTTTAAAGTTAAATAAGCATACTGATTTCAAAACTGTAGTCAGTTTTCTTCTATCATGTCGTGTTTCTTTCTCTACAATTTATACTAATGTGACAACACAACACAACACAACAGGGTGACCGGTTCCACTAAGGTTTGAAGATCATGAATGCACTGTATTAGGATAGATGGGATGTACATATGATGGCTGATTATTGTCGTAGCATCAAACGAGATAGTTCACAAATTGAACACTCCTGGAAAAGACATAAGCCAAAATTTGTAACCTTAATATGTATGTTTACCGTTTGGTAAAAGAATTCTAGTACTTGTATGATTACAATTCAATCTACAGAAACTGTATATAGCCCTTGTATGAATACAATTATTCTGTGTACACAGTATATTTGGTGAAAAAACAATACGAATGTACGTTAAAATCGGTAACAAGATTACCAGTGTGTATGTAGATGAACACTTTAAAATGTCGGTGATTTGCCAATAGATGAATATTAAAAGAATTATTCAAATGTTAGTAACACCCTGTTTATCACGCGTTTCAAGGAATATCACCTATCATCAGGTAGATGTTTGTTATTACTGAACGATTCTTTGTGGGCTGGTATCCTACCTTTTCAGAAAAATAATGAAAAAAAGCAATACCTCCCTCTGTCTAACCGCTGAAAATCTAAGCTCTTCGTCTAGATACGTAATGATTAATGGAGATATATGTGGAATCGTTTATGGTACTATTGTTAAAGCCAGATTAGGCAATAGTTATAAAAGTGCGCAATAAGTACTATTGCAATCAACTTGTATAATTTACCTAAAGGAAATACATCCGTGCTTCCAAGTGCGACATTGTGATTAGTTATCTGCTGATGATGACAACTTAGTTGTCGAAAGACGTGTACAGAATACAAAAATTATCGTGGGAAAGGGTTATATTGACATTAATTGATTAGTTAGTTTATTTTAATTAGTGTATTTCACCCATGGAAACTAATTAAAGAATGAATCAGAAATAGGAGGCGCAAACATTTTTCGTAAAACGTCCAGAACACGAGAGACAGATGGTAAATTAAAGCACTCGCGATCTCAATTATATCACAATTAACAGATGGTGAATATAAAAAAACAATTAGCGAAGAACAATGCCCAATATACATAACAAAAGGACGAGAATGGCTGGTCGCTAGTTATACTGCTCGTCGTATGAACGAAGAATCCAAATTAAAAAAAAAAATGAAAGTATGTTGTGCACAAATGGAGAGAAGTGCGTGGTGGGAGGCGATCTCGTAGTGAGTGTCATCTCGTGTGTTACGGCCACCAGCGTTTGGCGACAACATTCTGAAGATGACGGGCAGAATGGAGGAAGAACAAAAAGGAAGTACGTTACGAAAACGTGAAATTATGCAAGCGAAAATTGAATTGAACTCAAACTTGCACGTCGAGAACTCGCATTGTTCTGTAAGTTATTTTATGGGTGGCAGCGAGGATAAGAGGGCCACAATTTTGTTTTTAACGTTAAGAGATTGCGTTTTTATTTTTTTTGAAGGCAATTCTGTTGAAAAAGTCTTTTTCGCGAATGGAAAATTTAATTACAAAGCAACCAATGACTAAGCGTCACTTTTGATTATGAAAGAAATTGATATTAAACAAGTTTGTTTATTATAACAATTTACACAATATTTGTCGCCTGGAATACTTTAGCTGTTGGTGACTATTGATAACATGTTCATTTCAGACATACAAGTCGATCTTGTTTATCAGATCTAAAGGATGTTTCAAATTGCCCGGTTTTTTTAAGAATAAATAAAATATAGATGGCGCACTGAATTTGTCTGGGTATGTGGGCATTTAAAAAGTGTGATGTATGACATTTATAAAAATGGCTTCGTACACGGTACAACAACGCGTTCAAATTGTTGAATTATTTTATGAAAATCAGCGTTCTGTGAAAAGAGTTTTTAGAAATTTAAGTGAATTTTATGGTTTACATAACCGTCCATCTGAAAGCACTATTGGTTGAATTATTAAAAAATTTCAAAAGACCGGTTCCGTGGAAGATCAAAAAAGCGAAAAATACAGTCACAATGATTGTTCACAAGAAAATATTGGTTTGGTTCGTGAAAGTATTGCTGAAGATCCTGAATTGTCCATTAGACGACGTTCACAACAACTTGGACTTAGTGGATCAACAACATGGCGTATTTTACACAAGAATTTAGATCTGAAGACATATAAGGTTCAAATAACACAGGAACTGAAACCATTAGATCATTTAAAACGTCGTTAATTTGTCAATTTCATCAATGAACAACCAGCTGATTTTTCTCAAAAAATAATGATTTCCGATGAGGCACATTTTGAAATTGGTGGCTATGTCAATAAAGAAAATTGCCGTATCTGGGGTGAGGAAAATCCACGAATTATTCATGAGAAACCTACGCATCCTAAACGAGTTACTGTTTGGTGTGCATTATGGTCAGGTGGTGTAATTGGACCTTAATTCTTTGAAAATGCTGTTGATGAAGCTGCAACTGTTAATGGTGATCGATATCGTCGGATGATAACCGAATTTTTGTATCCTGAATTAGTGAATATTGATCTAGAGGATATGTGGTTTCAACGGGATGGTGCTACACCTCACTTTCTACCCGAATCAATTGATTTATTGAGAGACAAATTTCCTGGACGTGTAATCTGAAGAAACGGTAATTGACCACCAAGATCATGTGATTAGACACCGTTAGACTGTTTACTTTGGGGTTATGAGAAAAATCAGGTTTATAGAAACAATCCGCAATCAATTCTTGCTTTGAAAGATAAAATTATTCGTGTCATTGGTGAGATAGAGCCGCAATTATGTCAAAATGTCATTGAAAATTTTAAAAAAAGAGTGAACATCTGTGGAACTGCAAAAGGAGGCCAAATGGCAGATATTATTTTTCGGATATAAATGTCATAACTGATGCTTCAATTACTAATAAAAAGTTTGCTTTATTTATTCTTTAAGAAAACCGCGAAATTTTAAACACCCTTTAGTTTTGAAGTTCCAATTAACCCATTTTTAGAAAAGAAGAAACATGTACTTAGTAGGAAAAATTTATTAAAAATAAGATTAAATATTAGATTCCAAAAAACTCTGTTTTAAAGATTCTGCCTTATGTATAGACTAGAAAAATGACGTGTCAGAGATCAGCAATAGTGAGATATCATATACGTAACCCAACGTTTCTCCGCGACTCATAAATCCTGATGCACACGTCCTCTCCATTCCTCGCTCAGATCTTATAGGTTTTGGAGAAACCTATCAAGGTGACTATGGGGATAGTCGAGTTTAATATTCATATGTCGTCCCATATTTTTTAAATGTAGAAGTAGATGTTCTATCAGTTCGATATAATTTTGAATCACTGAGAAGAAAGCTGTCCGAGTTTGATTCAAGTTAAATCATCGTTTCTGTAAATTTAATATCTTTCCATTTCTGATATTCGGACCATAAAAAATATCTGTTTTAGTCTCTTCTATAGTTAACAGAGGAAATGTAAGAAAAGCAGTTTTAATCTTTGTTGTGATTTAACAAACTGCTCCATAATGTCCATTCTTATATGTAATGGTGGCAAAATAATTTTGTGTACGAGCTACCAGTGGATTGCGGATTACATTTTGCTTACCAGGCATCGTGTTTTTTCTTAAGAGCCAATTGTTTTTTACCCAATGTTTTTTTTTGTTCTGTTATTCTTGAGACATATAAAACAGGGAAACTTAGTGTAATTGCTTTGCTGACCGAGAAGAATATTCGCCATTTCTAAGTCATCACAAATTACCTAGTCGTATTCATGATACTTTCTTTTATTCAAAACTAATGAGATGTTACAATATTCTTGTTGTAACTTTGTATTGTGAGTAATGTGTACTTCGGTGTATTAATTTCCGTTATGTAAAAAAATGGATTTAAGACTACGTTTTGACCTGTCAATAAAGGGACGCCATTCACTTTGTTCGTATTGTGTCAAATCCATTTCCACCAATGAAGATATGATAGAAGTGAGACGACTTAGAATTCGAAACGAACGGGTGACCAATACTAATTGAGATGAAGGAATGGAAGAAATGATAGATATATTTAAGGCTGTACACAAATAGTTTTGTTAATGATGACAGTCTGCATAATATATGCCTATCAATAGAAAAAATAAGTGAATGTGACACATCGTCTTATCCAGGAATTATTAATTATAAAAGGGCTTTCGGTAGTGTGCTTTAGGCAGTTCAAAGAACATTGCTAAACTTCCTAATTGATATAAGAGTTACTAAACTTACACTATACCAATAAGGAAGTGAGTTAGACCAGAAAATAGGTTATCCTCTTATTCACAAATACGTTGCCAGATGTTTCCAGAAATTTAGGCCGGAATCAGATAGGAATTAACATAAGTTGCGAACGATTAAAGTATTTAAAATAAGGCAAACGATATCATAGTAATATCAGACAACATCGAAGATTTCAGAAAAAATGATCAACCTACTTTGAAGAGTTACAGGAAGTAGGTCTAAAAATTAATTTAGAAAAAGCTAGAATACTAACAGGAGAAATATGTTAGGAAACCAATATCTAAAATGGATGTATAAATATGTACATTCAGGACAACTAATTAAATGTAATAAAAACCATCAAACGGCAGAAATGGGCAGAAGATTGCTTAAGAGTGGGCAGCTTTCAGAAAATTAAAAGAAACGCTAAGAAATAAAAATATCCCCCAATATTTAGAAACTAAAGTATTTGATATATGCCTACTTTCAGTGCTGATATATGGTACATGAGCAGAAGCAATCGTCAAGAGAAATTTAGAAAAAGTTTGAAAATGTTCAATAAAAGAGTCCATGCTAAAGTTTATACTATCAAATGAAAGTAAAATAAAATCACTAGCGTGCATAATAGAGAAAATAACGACACAAAAATAAAATACGGTATAGGTCACAATAAGAGATATATATGTACATTTGTGGATCAAAGATGAAATAATATTATTTACAAGTGTAAGCCATGGACTGGAGGAAAAGAAACTGAAACATCTGCAGGTGAGACGAGAGAAGGATGAAATTAAACAAACTATCCAGTTTGAACTTAGCAGTTGGACATAACAAGCAAAACATGGTAAAATCTAACTAAAACAAAAATATGAAAAAGAGAAAGAAAACTTTCCCAATGAAATATACAAGCCACGGAAGAAATTAGACAGACATATGGAGGTAGCAATAAGTGAAGGTGACGCAGACAATAAAGATGGTGGACTACATCATAGACAAATCTATAAAGTATTACAAAAAACTCCCGCGTCTTGAAGGATAAGAAGAAAGGCATAATGTGAGAGAACACCAAACTAGAAAAATGAAGCAAAGCCCATAAAAAAAATCAATGAAAACATACCCAAGGCTACTTTTAAAAAATTGGACAAAATAATGCAAAATTAGAACAACTAATGGCAATAAAAACAACCTAGATCTTAAACAAAGACGTTATCACAATTTCAAATACAAACACAAAATTACCAAAACTCAGCAAAATACACCAGACTTAATTGGATACTAGAGATGACGATGGATTGGACATGTTCTGAGAAAATTAACATCAATTCTAACTTGATTAAAATCAAGCTACAACATTATTTGAAACAGAAGAAGACGAAAGTCCACAAATACTTGGAGAAAATCGCTTGGACATGAGATACATTGAATGGACCTAACTTGGAATGGAATAAAAACAATGGCAAAGGCAGAAGGAAATGGTAAGCATTTGCAAAGAGATTTGAACGGAATACAACAGGCAAGGCATGAGTCCGATATCTTTAGAGATGACCTTTGCTCCATTTTGGAATTGTATGATACATGACGACCATGATGTGTCGGTTCTTTAAGTTATTTAGGAGACATTTCTTTTGATAAAACAAAAGCATTGTAAAATTGTTTTTTTTTCGACTATATGAAAAGGACGAGAAAATATTGTATGAAGCATTTCTTTGAGGTTTATCGTTTAGAAAAGTACTACGAAACTTTGCCTGAAATTGCAGTTCGATATTTTTAATTTTTTAACAAAATTGAAAAAAAAGAAGGAAATTTGAAGGCTTTTCCTGTTTGGAAACTATGTAATAGTCATCGTATATGATAGATTAGTAATGTTTCCCGTTACATAGCTTAAAAAAATTGCAATAATTGTAATGACAATGGCCGACGATTCACATAGAAAAACCGCAATCTTAAAAGTATGTATCTTAACATTAAAGGAGAGGGGGACAAAAAAGTATGCATAAAGAAGATTAAAAGCAGAACCGCAATCTGTGCAATTATTTTAGTTCTTTTGAAAACATAAAGGGAGAGTATATATACCGTCGCAGGAGCAGTTCAACATCAACAGCAGGCAGTAGCGCTGTGGAAAAAGATTTACATTAGAAAATAGTGCCATCCATGTTCGCGAAGAGGATTCCGACAATAACTTGTCGTGAAGAGTCCGGGAAGGAACAATGGGAAGAGTTTATATTAATTCTGCCGTCGGCCATCAGCGCATGATTAAAGCGAACTGTCTGCTCTGGCGTCGAGATATCAAAATATCGGAATTCCATCACCGTCATAGTAACGCAGTCCAAAAATATAAAAGGAACGGGAACCCTTCAGTTATTGAAATATCAAAGGGAAAGGATGGATCTTATCTTTTGAAATGCGTTTATATATACATGGATTTGCGTTAAAATTACAAAATGAAATATAAATTCTTCACTTTTTTAATTAATCTAGGTCAGAAATAGAATTCGAACAAAGATTTTAAATGAAAACAAACAGCTTTTTTATATCGTATTCGGTAATATTGATTTATGTAAGTAATTTTACTACAAAAAACTAATCCAAAATAATGTTATTATGAAGGAATAATACTCATAAGTTTACTAGAAAACCTTTAATAAGTGTTTGGGGCAGACAACCATGTCTGAACGTTGTAGCAATACACACTTTTTGAACGAAACATTTATAATTTTTCAAAATATTCTCTTAAATCTGTACCATTTCTCACAGCCTTCTTTTTGAATTGGAGACAAACTGTGGAGAATCCAGCGAAAACAAAGTTTAAGTACCTTCAAATGCTAATGCAGAATGGTATTAATTATCGCGCTGATTTACTCTGTATTGGCCTATTCTCTCGTTCCTAGAGGCTAAGAAATCCAAGATTAGAACAGAAATGACCAACAATGTTACGCTTCCATGAGAGTAACAGTGATTGTACATATTTAGAAGTTCGGTAAGGGACCTAAAGTAGTCGCCTCCATATTAACTAGGTTATTTGGAAAACTTGGAAAGGACATTTAGAAGAAATCATTGAAGACTCTAATGCTGTGACAGATCACCAGTTCAGAATTAGAAGTAAACATTTCACTACTTAACAAATTCACAGAGCTATAAGTAACATCGACGAAAACTTAGAGAGTAAGAAGTATTACTCGGCGGCCCTTTTAGATATAGACCAAATATTAAACAAAGTATAGCATTATTATACTAGAGAACTTACGTCTACAAAGACGAACATCTTTGGATCCAATCTGATCCAATGGTTGGTAACCCACAACGGAGCGTTCTCGGCTCCCTCATTTATCTATTGTGTAATTAGACTTGTCTATCAATGGCAATGTCATCATTGGCACTTTTACTGTTGACACACCCTTACAAACATCTCCAAAGGATTTTCAAGAAATATAGATTCTTTATTTATTTAATTAATTCAGGTTATAAATAATATTCAAACAAAGATTTTCAATAAAAACGAACAACTTTTTGATATAGTATTCGGTAATATTAATTTAATAAGTAGTTTAATTACAGAAAATAATTCGGAATATTACATTTATATTATAGGTAATTATGAAGGAAAAATTCTCATAAGTTTGCCAGGAAACTTTTAGTGAGTATTTAAAAGTAATTTGGAGCGGACAAGCACGTATGAATGCTGTAGCAATACACACTTTTTTAACGTAACATTTATCATTTTTCAAAATATTCTCTTAGATCTGTACCATCTCTCACAGCCTTCTTTTTGAACTGGATACAAACTGTGGAGAATCCAGCGAGAACAATGTTTAAGTACCTTCAAATGCTAGTGCAAAATAGTATTAATTGTTACGCTGATTAACCACAAAATCGTTCCTACACACTAAAAAAAAACGAAGATTGAAACACAAATGACCAAAAGTGTTAGATTTTACGAAAGCAACAATGATTGAATATATTCAGAAGTCCGTTAAGAAACCTAAGGTCATCAGCTGATACAGGCAATTCAGTTTACTCTCCGTATTGTCTAAGACATTTGGAAAAGTTGAATAGAACAATTAGAAGAAATCATTGAAGACTCTAATTCTGTAACAAACCACCAGTTTAGATTAAGAAGTAAACATTTTACTACTGAACCAATTCACAGAGTTATAAGTAACACCAACGAAGACTTGGATAGCAGGAAGTATTACTTGGCGGCTTTTCTGGACAAGGGCCAAGAATTTGGCAAAGTATGGCATATAGGACTGCTACGTGAAACTAGAGAACTTACATCTTTAAGACATATAAATGTCTTTGCATCCAATCTGGTATCCCTCAAGAGGGAATGTTCTTGACTCCCTCCTTTATCCACTGTATAACCTAACTTATCTGCCAATAGAAATGTCACCACTGCCACGTCTGCTGTTAATACAATCATACAAACATCTCAGAAAGATTTTCAAGAATTCAAAACACCAGCATATACTTAACTGGTGAAATGGTGTGTCGAATCAAATAAAAATAAATCAGCCCATGTTGCAGTTATTACTTAAAGCCTATTGGCTTTAATCAATGACTATCATATACCCCAATGGGAGAAAGTTAAACACTTTAGAATACTCCCAATACCAAATTAAACTGGAAGAAACACATCTTTACCAAGACGAATTAGCGTGATTTGAAACTTCATATTCTTTTCGTGTACAAAGCAATACTGAAGCCAATTTAGGCATACGAAATTCCCTTAGGATATTGGATCGAAATCTAATATTAATATACTTACTTGAAAGGTTTCACCCTAAAATAGAGTGAATAATTGTTGATGAATCTTGAGGTACCGTTCGTAAAAGATGAAACTAGAAATTTGTATAAAAACTAGAAGCCCAACTGATTGACTTAAAATTTGAACTCGCAAAAAATTGAAACACAAAGACCTAAACATCATATTACAAGTTATTTAGTTATTCACCATATGTATTTTTAAGCTGAGTAAATATTGAGTTTGTTATTGTTCCTCGCTGACATATGTATGTATAGCAGAGATTTGATTTGAGGAGAAATTTTAGAAAAAAAGCAAGTTTCAAAGGCTTTGACCAAGTTGTTTTTTATTGCGATTAGACGACAATTTTCAATGTAACCCACGGCGCCCTTTTTATATACAGGTATCGTTCTACCATCTGCTAGCAATTAGGAAAAGTACACGAACGAAGTGCCGGCGCAATCCTTAAGCAAGAAGCTTGGGATAGCATCATTACTCACGATAAGGTCTTTTAATGCGTGAAAAACATCTGATTCACGAATAAGCAGTACATTAATTAAGGTGAAACAATTATGGGCGCTAATAGCAGACGTTGAAAAAGGTAATGAGTAGACAGTTTGGAAAAAATTAACGAATTCATTGATAATTGACTGTAGTTGAAAGAATAGAACACCATTCATGTTTTTAAGAGAATTATGTAATCCATTATTGTCGTTTTTACTGCGTATGAGGCCCCAATATAATTTAGGATTACATTTTATAGAATCCTGTACTCTGTTTAAGTAATTATTGTCCAGTATTTTGGAATTTCTTTTTATTTCTTTTTAAATAAAGTTAAAATGTCAATAAAAAATTGTAGCAATATATCATGAACTACTAGAAAGGCATACCATAAAATAATCGGTTCCTAAATTTGTAAAATAATTCGTTCAAAATTTCACATTGCCCTTAATTGACCAGAATAATATTTACTGAATGATTTACATGAAAACGTGTCATTCTTGCAGTTGGGTTAAAGTCCAATACGCACGATGTTTTCGCTAGAAATTGATTATTAAAAAAGTGTTTTCTTCACAAAAAGATTCGTTTTTTCTAATTGCATTACGTTGTCGAAATATAACATTTGACTAAAGAAACGAAAAATGGAGAATCTCATTAATAAAAATTTGCCGAGAGAATCGACATACGGTCCCCTCAGTTCTCTCTTAGGGACAATCACCAAGTAGACCGGTCTTTTATAATCGTTAAGAGACAGGACCGTCCTCCTAATAGATAATAGACTCCGTTGAGCCTGACTTATAAGAATCTTTGGAAATGCCTGCACATATTTCAGACCGGTAAGAAAGACAAATGCGTCAATAGTTGGGGCAGAATTTTTACGTATTCGAAATTTCGAAAAACCTTTTAACTTTGAGAAATTAGTTTTTGTTTAAAACTAGTCCTTATTTGTGGCTATGAAATAAATTTAAATAAATTTAGGGAATATTGCCACGAAATAGCACGATTATGCGTAAGTATTTACCACTGGCATAAAATGCCTACAACATTGCATAAAATTTTATAACATGGACCCGAAGTTATCGCGTCTGCTCTACTATCTATTGGCCAACTAAACGAGGAAGCACAAGACGCGAGCAACAAAGATATTATAACATATAGAGAAGGGTTCCCAAGAAAAATCTCACGCGAAAAAGTAATGTGGAACATATTTCATGTTGTTGCTTAAAACTATGTCATCCTTAAAGGAAGAAACAACCTAGTTGCTGGAAGAGCCTACTATATTAACGCTTGACAAAAATTTAAAAGCTCGGGCGATGAATTTAATCATCACTAATGTAACTTTATTATGCTATCACAGCAGTTGAGTAACGTAAAAATTTAACTCTTGAAGGAGTGAGGAGTAATCGACATCATTTTGTAGAGTTTATGTAAAAATATAAACACCAGTAGTAACGCGTTTGTCTTCTAGCAAGGTAATATCAAATCGTTGAAGCAGTTCCATTTGGTCAATACTTTGTACTGGAAAAAAGCCATCAACCCGGAAGGATAGATGTTTTAAAAACAGTTCGTTGTACAGATCCCAAGATGTTCTAATGAATACGATAATAGGGATACCATACAAAAAATGCACATTCAAGTTTCAATCTAACTAATGAAAAATGACGAGCTTTTATCGTTTGTACGAGGGTAGCAAGCCGTTTATGTTTCGAAAATAGCAAACAAAAAAAATTTTTATTATCGAAAATAGTTTTATTGCTTTTCAAAATATTCTCCTTGAAAATCAATGCACTTTCCCATTCGTTTACACCAAGGCGAAAAGCATTGCTGCCACTGTGAAAGCGGTATCTCCACAATATGAGTTTTGAATGCCTCAACTGCCTCTTCCGGCGTAGAAAACCGTTGATCAAGAAGTTTATTCTTCACGTGCGGGAATAAAAAGAAATCATAGGGTGCTAGATTAGGCCTGTACGGCGGATGGCTCATCAATTCAATGTTTTGCCCGGCCAAATAATCAATTGTTTGAATCGACCTGTGAGAGCTCGCATTTTCATGGTGGAGAATAATCTGTAGTTTTGGGTTTGCTTTCCTTATTTCTTCAAAAACTTTTACCAAACAAATGGTTGTGTACTATTTGGAATTGACCGTTCTACAACTCTCTAAAGGCACGGTTGCAACGTAACCGGTTTTTCCGAAAAAACAGGCGACTATTTGTTTTGATGTGGTTCGAGCGCGAACAACTTTTGTTGGTTTTGGCTCATCTAGAAATATCCACACAGTCGACTGCTGTTTACTATCGGACTCATACGTATAGATCCAAGATTCATCATCTGTGATTTTATAAATGTTATTTGAAGCACTACCATTGTATATCTTGTGCATTTCTTAGCACCAATAGAAGCGAGTCCTTTTTTGAGCGGTTGTTAAATTATGTGATATCCAACGTGAATATAGCTTCTTAACGGCTAAATGTTAATGCAGGATCTTATGCACGCTGGTGTTACTAATACCTAGAGATGCCTCGATCTTACGGTATGTCACATGACGGTCTTGCATTATCAATTCAGACACTGCATTAATGTTTTCCAACACAACAATATTTGTGGGACGACCTTCACGAAATTCATCGTTCAAAGAACGCCATCCAAATTTGAATTCACTGTACCAACGATATACTGTAGTTGTCGATGGTGCTTCATTACCATATAAAGAATTCAGCTCGTCGATGCATTCTTGTTGAGATAATCCACGCCGTTATGAAAATTTATGAAAAATAATTGCAGGAAAATATTCGCGAGTTAATTCCATTTTTTTTGCTAACATAAAATTTGCAAGTTACTGGCAACAGTAGAAATAGCGACCGGATAATGAAACTGTCAAGGTAAATATATTGGTAAAATGACAAACTTCACGATGCAATCATCAGATCGGAGACAACACTAACAATGTTACCAGACCCCGAAATATAAACGGCTATCCTTGTACAGAAGTAAACGTTCTACAATTGTGTAAAACAATAATCAATATCACAGATAAGGCGACGTTTCTGATGTGGTGACAAACGTGAGCTTCTCGTCAAATAAAGTACTGAGATCTTTGGCTTGATTGGTCCGTGTTAATGAAGTAACATGCAATAAATATTCGTGCTTAAAAGGATTTAGCTTTTTTGTGTATGTTATAATCACACACTTAGACCGATTTAATTGTAAACAGTTACTTTGGTAGCAAATATTAATAATACTTAGTTGATTTTGTTTGTTTTGGAAAATTAGTTTCAGCTTTGCTATCAAAAATGGATTAATTATTTAGGGCAGGGTACAGATGCTCAAAATATCACACACACATGTATGTATATGTAAGACGATTCTATTATCAATTCAGAGTCGATAATTCTAATACAGAAGTATTATATTGTCGTCGACAAAAAAAATGTTTAGAATTTTTTGAAATTTTCTTTGAACTACCAGGTTTTTTGGTAGTTAAATTTTCTATGCCAATATGTTTCTTTATGAAACATTTCCTTAACTACCTTTTTACATGAAATTAAGGTATATATGACAACGTCGGCCCAGAATAATGTTTGTAATTTAAAAATAATTATTTGTCAACTTTTGACGTTTGTCATTTGACGGTTCATTATTTACACTTCATTACTTACCCCATTTTTGTGATATCCCAAGCAATTTGCAATGGTATACTCTCAACGAATACGCTGATATGTATATGGTATTTGGGTTTTGCAATGGAAATGCTCACTCAATTGTCAAAAAATGAATATTCAATACGGTATCCACAACAGCAACACCCATCTACCAATACATTTCGTTGGATCGGAGACTTCGTGAAACAAGCATGTTTGTTTCCAGTCAATGCTATACAGGTAGATCAAGATATCGTACGATTCAAGTTGTAGAAGGAATTTTGTATATTATTCACCAGCATCCTACTTGAAGCACTGGACAAATGGAAATGAACACACCAAGAAACGCAACAGTTCTCTCAGCGCTTACTGAAAGCCTTTTAAGGCCGGTGCATGTTTCAAAAATACAAACGTTATATGAAAATGACAATTTGCAAAGAAATATTTTGCAACACAATTTTAAACAAAATTGAAGAAGATCCAGACACTTTATCACTTATTTTATGGAACGACGAATGTATATTTACAAGTGATTGGTGTCTTCAACAATTACAATTTACATTTTTGAACGGATGAAAATCCCAGAGCTCTTCGAGAATTTGGACACCAAAGAAAATTTTCTGTGTATGTTCGGCTAGGTGTCTCAGACCTTCAAATTGTATGACCAATATTTCTTCCAAAGAAACTAAATGCAAATGAATACGTAAATGTGTTGGAGGACGTATTGGATAATGTTTCACTAAATGTCAAGGCCAACATGTATTAGATGCGCCATTCTATAATGCAAGAATTACATGAGCAAGAGTGAAGGAACGTTGTCCAGACAGATGGATATCATGACCTATAAGGTCACCAGATATGAATTCCATTGACTCCTTTGTGTGGGTTTTTTTGAAGAAAAAAGTTTACGCAACATCTTCGCCATATTAATAGAAAATAATAAATATAATAAACGCTACAATACAATTAAAATTACCCCAGAGATCTTGCAACGCATCCCAAATTCAATTCCGCAAAGGCTACAACTTTGTCTTCAAACCAATGGCTACCAGTTTCAGCATTTACGCTAATTATAATTATTATCATTATTTTCATTAGAACTAAATAAAACTCGTATTTCGTCATATCATTCTCACTGATTTATTGATGGTTTTATACCATGTTGCCAAACGTACACTTCTTTTTAAGCAATTGGTATGGCTCAATTAATGACACTACAACATTCCTGTATTAGGAAAGTCGATACAGAATTAATTATAAAAACATCCTGTTCGACGATTATTCATGATTTTTTGACCACTCTGTATTACATAAAATCGCATTGCATCCGATATATACTTCAAAGTTAGCAATTCATTGACTTTATTTCGTTTCCTTACATTATATGTATTCATAATATGTCGCTAGAAACGTATTTTTACATTTTCGAATAATATTATCAAGGTATGATAACAAAATTCAAATAAAATACTTCCAGTTTAAAAAATAGTTAATATAACGCCGAGTTAAAATTAAAAGAAAATTAATCCAGGAACAATTGTAATTTTAATCTGACAGGTGGCTTGTTAATCCGAAAGCGAAAACACACAAAAGCACTAAAACCGCATCCCCCCACCCCCCTGACAAACTGTAAATGGCGTACGCGCTTTATCAGATTACGTAAGACGTAATATAATCGAAGATGGGGATGCGTGTGTAAGCTTTAAGACGATCCGAGATGAATTTGCAGCTTTCTAAATTATGACAGCGATCTGTCTGTACTATCGGTTCGTACGTTGGCATATATTATGGGAACGACGCGCCGCCGTTGAAATAAGATTATCTACACAGTAAAGAGGATAATATTGTTCAGAATAACTCACCGTTGGAAAGTTTTGAGGCAAATGGCACCGATTCTCGATCTATATCTTCGCGAGCATCTGACGGCACCATTGACACATCTTAATCATAGCTAACTTTTGCCTTTTAGAGGATGTCACGTCTGACAGTTTTTTTCGTGTTGTCCTGGTAATAGTTATTTATTGTATTTGATGTGGGAAGTGATTATTCAATAGTCGAGTAAACAGAGTCTTCAAATCTCATGGAATTTTAAGTTTGTATCGCGTTACAAATCTATAATTCCAAATATTAAATTTATCGTTGTTTTGTTACTAATATATACAACAGTACACCGGAAAGGTGTACCGGAAAGTCATTACCGGTGTTTTCGTAAAAAAGTTATGCACAATTTTCAAAAAAAGAGAAAAATTTTTTTTCAAAGTATTGGCCATTTGATTCTACACATCTTACCCATCCTTCAGGTAATTTATGGATGCCATCCAAAAAAAAATTGTTTGTCTATTGAGCAAAACTATTCATCGAGTCATTTTCTAACTTCTTAGAAATTGACGAAGTGTTGCTCTGCAAGTGCGTGTCCCATTGATGCGAAAAGGTGATAGTCGGATGGACCAAGGTTTGGAAAGTACGGATCTACTCTGGATGCTTTTCTATCAATGCATTGTTCAAATTGATAATTTGTTATCGATAGCGATCATTATTAACTGCTTCATCATTTTTTATTAGTTCGTAAAACACCACGCCACTCTGGTTCCACCAAACACAGAGCATTGTTTTGCGACAAAAATGATTTGGCCTTGAGTTCGATGGGCTAGCTTCGCCAGGTGATAAGTCCATTTTTCATTACCCGTCACTATTCGATGCAGAAATGACTTCCGATCATACCTTTGAAGGAACATTTAACTTTCCATTGCCTGTTATTCAATTGATGTACCACCCATTTGCTCATCTTTTGGATTTTTCCCATTGCTCATAAACGGTCGCTAATTGTTTCTTGGACCACATTTAACTCTTCTGCCATTTGTTTTTCAGTTTGGGTTGGGTCTTCATCCAGCAACTCTTACAGTTTCGCTTCTTCGAACTTTTTCAATCTCCGATAGATTGAAAAAGTTTGAAGAAGCGTTCTTTGTCTTGCACATCGAAATCACCACTTTTGAATTGCTGAAAGTACACCTCATATGTTTTTATGATTAGAGTATGCTCACCGTTAGTTTCTACCAGCAAACGAGGACTTTCAGCGGCTTCTTTCTTTTGATTAAATAAGAAAAGTAATGCATGCAGCGAATGCACTTTTTCAAGCACGAAACTCGACATTTTAAAGAAATATGAATCTATTAATCGTGTTACTTTCGTAAAATAGAGGGCTTTCCAATAGGGAACCCTTTCACTAATCATCGAATTCTTACTGTCAATTTATTCAGTAAACTTAACATTTTCATCATGGTAAAGTACACGAACGAACAACATCTGCAAATTATAAAAATTTACTACAGAAATTCGGAGTCGGTGACCGCTACTTTAAGAGCGTTAACTCCGATTTTCGGTCGTAATTCTCGCCCTAGTAGGCAGGCAGTAACAAGTTTAGTGCAAAAATTTGAGTCTACATATTCGTTGTGTGATGTTGCCGTGCCAGTGAGACAATGGGTTGGTCGAAGTGTCGAAAATATCGCTGCCGCTGATACGTCCGTAGAAAATTATCCAAATCAGTCAATTCCACGGCGTTCTCAAGAGTTGGGCATCGCCCAGACCACTTTATGGTGAATTTTGCGTAAGGATCTTGGTTTACACCCATACAAGATCAAGCTGACTCAAGAATTGAAGCCGATGGACCATTTGAAGCGAGGTACGTTCTCCGATTGGGCTCTGGAAGATGCGCCAAGATGATCAATTTCATCGCAAAATCATTTTCAGTGACGAAGCTCATTTTTGGCTCAATGGGTTCGTAAATAAGCAAAATATGCGTTATTGGTCGGGTGAAAATCCACATGCGCTTCATTAATCATCACTTCATCCATAAAAAATAACTGTTTGGTGCCGTTTGCATGCCGGCGGCGTCATAGGGCCATATTTTTGCGTCGACGATAATGATCGTCACGTTACTGTGAATGGTAATCGTTATCGCGCCATGATTACCGATTATTTTTGGCCAGAATTGGAAGATATGAACTTGGACAACATGTGGTTTCAGCAGGACGGTGCCACAAGCCACACAGCACACGTTACAATCGATTTATTGAAGAGTAAGTTTGATGAGCGTGTTATCTCAAGAAATGGACCAGTCGATTGGCCGCCTCGTTCGTGCGATTTAACGCCTCTAGACTTTTTTCTTTGGAGCTACGTCAAGTCATTGGTCTATGCCAACAAGCCGATAACGTTGGAAGAGCTCAGAGTCAACAGTGAACGCGAAATAGGAGCCGTTTCGGCCGAATTATGTGGCCGAGTCATCGAAAATTGGGTCCAACGAATCGATCGCTGCAAACGTGCCCGCGGTGGCCATATGAACGAAGTCGAGTTCCATTCATAAATGTTTTGATTGTACTTCAACCCGATAATAAAGTTTTGGAAATATCTCAAATGGTCTGCATTTTATTTTGAAAAAAATTTGTCAAGTCCTTATTAGAAAACCCTTTATAACATGTATGGCTTTGAAACTTCATGTTAGTGGAATAAAATGATATTTGTGTCAAATCATGACATTGCATGCTTAAGCCAAGCGATAACTGTTAGGAAAACCAGTAATGACATTCCGGTACACCTGGTATTGTTTTTTTAGGGTAAATAAACATACTATTTTAAAAACATATTGTATCATAAACAGAAACAGCAATGTATAAGCTTATCCAAAATTTGATATATGCATATATACTCAATTTAGATCATTAGTAAACAACTAGATTGATAATACTGCCTCGTTTTCACAAAATATTATTTAAAAGTAACATAAATCGATGGAAATTTACTAACTTCATTGTGTACTAACGATCCGAAAGCCTGAGGCGTATTGTATGCTCCAAAGAACAATGGAACGTATGGTAAGTATTTCTTGAACCTCGGCGAGGGGTACCGTAATTAAATATCACTTAATTTAGATCAATTTATGTGCCACCTATCCTCCCGCCATCACCGGCGCCGCCACCGTCAAAACACTCCTCCTTCCCATTCACATTACACCAGTCGCGAGGAACCGAACTGCTGAAAACAAATGATCCGGCCGACATCTTTATGCACCTGTTCAGCTGCATATTTTAATTCGGAACGCAGAGAAAGCCAGGACCTCCAACCACCACCATCACCAGCGTCACCACCACCCATCATCGCCGCCGCCCCCCCACAACTCCCCCTTCGTGTTCCTACCATTCCCGTCCCGTTTAAATCTTAATGTACTCTCCTTCATTATACTAAATGCCATTAAAATGAGAACAGTGGTACCCTGACAGTTGTATTTATGGTATAAATTATTTGTTTCTCGAAACAATAAAGGAATTACAACTGTAATGAAACGCTTAACAAATTGACGTTAAATTTTACCCGGCGAAGTTTTATTGTGAGAAAACGAGGAGGAGAGGGGGCGATGTGGGCGTCGTCGTTCGAAGGACTGGTAACGGCAAATAGGCCAAATCAAAATTCGGTCATCGTCACATAAGTAATTCAAGACAAAATTAAAAGGTAATATAAAATAGTGAGAGAACTATATTTCCATCTATCGGACAGAAATAAAACTATAGGAGAGCAGCACCTATGTATATCGCTTTTTAAATCTTATGAGCTTTTTTCATCAAAAAGAGTTACGTTTATATTAAAATAATTTGTTTATTTTTAAATAATTTTTATATTCAACATAAAACCTTGGGTTACTTACAATACTAATAGTAAGTAACCCATATTAATAACTTGTTAATCAATATAATTTGCTTAATCTCCACATATCTTGATATCTAGTTAGCTATGGCTGGTTTCTTACAAAAACAAAGTATTCTTTATTCTTTTATTATATTTATTCCGAATCTAAATCAGTCGATACCTATACAACTAAAATAAGTAATAAGACGAGAAGGAAATTTAATTAAATATTAAAATTATTTATTACCAAATATATCTCACTTTGTTAATGAAAATTAGATGTTGAAAACTCGAAACTTCCTGCTTATTACACACTTTAGTAAAGGCAAAAGTTAATGAAAAACTCAAGCTCTCGAAGGGGAATCGAACCCCTGTCCACCGCGTGCCGGACAGGTGCTATATTATTAAGCTACCAAGGCCGCAAGATTCAATTCTTTAAACGCGCTTTTTCATAATATACGAAGATAGTTTGACAAGTAGTGAGAATGGCACATAGGTGGCACTCTACTTGGTAAAACAAATGCACTGTAATTTAGGTTGCCTATTTATATGTTTACATTCCGATATTTAGATAAATCGGTTGATTAGTTTATTTTTGACAGCTGATTAAAAAAGAAGCAACACGTCGTTTTGTTAAAATGGAAAAAGCAGAGTATCGTGCGGTGATTACTTCGTAATTAAGGGTATGAAGCTACCGAAATAAAAGATAAGTTATGGGAAACATTAGGTGAATCTGCTCCATCATCCGCCACAACAAGTAGATGGGTAAATGAATTTAAACGTGGTAGAACAAGCTATGTTGATGAAGCGCGCTCTGGAGCATCCAGAATCGTGACTTCTAAGGAAATGATTATAAAAATCCATAATATTATTACGCAAGATCGACGACTCAAAGTGAGAGAGATAGCAGACATGGTAAACATTTCAACAGAGACGCGTACACCACGTTTTGACGAAAGAATTGGGCCTTTCCAAGCTTTCGGTAAGATAGGTGCCGCGATTGCTTACGACTGATCAAAAGTTCACTCGTTCGTGCATTTCCAATGAGTGTTTGGACCTTTATAAGCGGTATCCGGTTGATTTTTGTAGGGGATTTGTTACTTGCGATGAAACTTGGATACACTACAGTACACCCGAAACTAAACAACAACCGAAACAATGGTTAGAACGTGGTTCTGCACCTCCAAAGAAAGCGAATACCGCTTTATCGGCAAACAAGGTGATGGCATCAATTTTTCGGGACTCAAAGGGCATTTTGCTCGTTGATTACCTTTAGAAAGGTGCCACAATAAACGGACAATATTATGCAGAACTTCTACAAAAATTAAAGGTTAAGATTCGTGCTAAACGGCCAGGAATGGCAGAGAAAAAGTTTCTGTTTCACCAAGACAACGCTCCCTCGCATACCAGCACAATTGCGATGTCGAAAATCCACGAGTTGCATTTCCAATTAGTACCGCATGCACTTTATTCGCCGGATCGAGCCCTTTCCGACTTCCACCTTTTTCCAAAATTGAAAACGGCACTAAGTGAAAAGAAATTTTCGTCCAACGACGAGCATATCATCTTCGTAAATGAGTATTTTGCAAGCCTTCCGGAATCGCATTTTAGAGATGGCGTAAGGGCATTGGAACACCGTTGGAATAAATATATTGCTCTTTTAGGAGAATATATTGAAAAATAAAAATTATTTGTATTTAAAAAATTCGTTTTTCTTTTCCATTCTCACTACTTGTCAAACTACGCTCGTATATATAATCGGTCCCCCATCTACCTTTCGGTGTAGGGGTTAACAATTCAATATACATTATCTCTTATGTACAAAGTGTCTCCATAACTTCCTATCCTTGGCTGCCTCTCTTGCAACAGACGTTGATTGTCCTCTTCTGTGTATGGCTTTTGCTGTTAATTTTTCCCATGTTTCTTTTGGTCTTCCTGGTCCTCGTTTTGTTTTTATTCTAGCTTCAAAAATCCTCCTTGCTGGTATCTTATCTGCCATACGTTGTAAATGGCCCCAATAGCTCAGTTGCTTTTCCTCAATATATTCCATTATAGGACCTATATGTAACTCCTCTCTTACGTCTGTGTTTCTTTTTCTATCTCGCTGTGTTATCCATTTACTGCCTCTGAGGTATTTCATTTCTAATGTTTGCTATTCGTGGGTATCCATGTTTCACTTCCGTAAGTAAGAACTGGTCTGTAGATCGTTTTGCAAATAGTCATCTTGGTTTTCGTGCTAACTTCTCTCTTCTAAATTACAGTGGTTCTCAATGAATGGTAGAGTTTAGATGCTTCGTCAATTCCCTCTGTTATGTCCATGTTTTGATTACCATTTCTATCGATTGTTACCCCCAGGTACTTAAATTGTGAAACCTGCTTTATTCTTTTGTTTTCAATATATATGTTTAGTGTCCCTTCAGTTGTTTGCGATGTTACCATTACTCTCGTTTTCTGTGTGTTTATTTTCATTCCATACTCCTTCAATGAGTTGTTCCATATATCAAGATTGTTTTGGAGGCTTTGTTCACTATTTGCCATAACTATCAAGTCGTTCGCATATACTCATTCAGAGATGTCTATCGGCCCATGTAACTGTATCCTATATTTAGTTTTTTTAATGTGCTTTTGCAATTTTTCCAAACTTTATCAATGAATATGTTGAACAGTACCGGCCTCAGCACTACTCCCTGTCTGAATCCGTCTATAGTTACAAAACTGCCTGAGGTTCTGTTATTACTAATTACATAGTTGATATTTTCTGCGTACATACTTTTTATGGATTTGATTAGTCTGTCGTCCACTCCACTTCTCTTGAGGATTCTCCATACTATTTTCCTAGGGACACGATCAAACACTTTCTGTAAGTCTATGAAAGCGAAGAATGCTTTTGTCTTGTTCATTAAGGTTTGCTCTATTATGTATTTTTGGTATAATACTTTTTATATATAAATACAGGGTGGAGCAGAGGAAACGCATGTTTTTCGAACTACTAATACGCGGCGACGTGAGCGAGTATTGTCCTTGAATGAATGTTTGCAGACTGCCCATACAACGCAGTTTCAGTTGCTATGGAGCGTTGGAGCGTATAGCATCGCGTGTTCGTTGTCGAGCAGTACTTTAGAAACAATGGTTCCGTAGTCACAGTGCAACGTCTTTTCCGTCAAAATTTTAGAGTTGAACGTCGAGGCGCAGTGCCTGATCGTAATACTGTACTCCGATCGGTTGCAGCGTTTAGAAGTACTGGATCTGTGATGAAAAAGCAACCACCTGGTCTTCCCCGTCCAGTAGGAAGTCCGGAAAATGTAGAACGAGTGAGAACAGCAGTTGTTGCTAGTACGAAGCGATCGACTAGACGACAGGCTGTAGCGCTGGGTATGTCACGTCGTTCGCTTCATCGCATCTTACATGATGATCTTAACTTTCACCCGTACAAGTTAGTGATTGTCCAGCAGCTTAGTGAAGGGGATTTTGTGCAACGCAGAGAGTTTTGACGCGTAATGGACGAAATTTTTACGGAAGATGCAGATGCTACAGTCCTCATGAGTGATGAAGCACATTTTCATCTAGACAGTTAGGTCAATGTTCAAAATTGTCGGTTTTAGGCGTCGGAGAACCCACATCAATTGCACCAAAGACCTCTCCACAATTTGAAAGTAACAGTGTGGTGCTGCATTTCAAAGATGGGAATTGTTGGACCCTATTTTTTTGAAGAGGAAGGAACCACAGTTACTGTGACATCAGCGCGCTACGTTGAAATGCTAAACAACTTTCTTCATCCAGAACCTGAAAGGCGTCAAGTGAATATGAGAGAAATATGGTTTCAGCAGGACGGTGCCACAGCTCACACGGCGAGAGCATCCATGGAAGTGGTTCGACAAATGTTCCCAGGACATGTTATTTCAAGAAATGGTGATGTTCACTGGCCCACTAGCTCACATGATTTGTCGATGTGCGACTTCTTTTTGTGAGGATATTTGAAATCTAGAGTCTACATGAATAAGTCTCGCACAATCAATGACCTGAAGAATTCCATTCGTCAAGTAACTGAAGCCGTGCCGAATGAAATGTTGGAGAGAGCCGTCCGTAACTTTCAGGAGAGGATCCAAATTTGTATCCAGCAAGAAGGACGTCATCTCCAAGACATTATTTTTCGAACCTAATTAAAGTATGTATATTTCAAAACTGCATTAAAAAATCTATCACTTAATGCTTGTTTTTATTAATTTTACCGAACCGTTTCCCAGTCATTCAATAGTGAAAAACATGCGTTTTCTCTGCTCCACCCTGTATATGTAAGAATTAAAGCATTGAACTTTTGTTAATTTTTTAGTAATTTTTAGTAAGTGAAAGTGAATTTATTATTATTTTTTGTTACTGGAAGTAGAAGCATCAGGCACGTGGGAGTTTGACACAAGATAAAATAATACCATCTTCACACGTTTATCATCTAAAATTCGTTATTTCTCATACGTCCATAAAAATGCGTAACTGATAAAAAAATATCGTTTGTGAATCACATATGATGCACAAGCGTGTGAAAGGAACTTACCGTGCATCATATGTGATGCACAGGACAGGGAAAGGGTTAAATATTATAATTATTTATTGCCAAATATTAGATGTTGGAAACTCGAACCTTCCTGCTTATTACACACTTTAGTAAAGGCAGGAATTAATGAAAAACTCATGTTCTCGAAGGAGAATCGAACCCCTGTCCACCGCTTACCGGACAGGTGCTGTGTCATTAAGATACCAAGGCCGTAAGGTTCAATTCCTCAAACGCGCTATAAATTTCATAATGAAAAAACATAAATTTGACTTTGACAACACCGAAATCCTCGAAATAAAAAATAATTTCACTTCAACATATAATTAAAGAAGTGAAGTACATAAAAAAAGATCAAAACACAATAAATTATAGAAGAGAAATTATGTTCATGACATTTATAGTAACTTAATTTCTTTGAAAAGTCATTGCTTGCATACCTTGTACAATAATGGGTAAATGTAAAGAATACATAATCACTAAGGTTGATATATAACCCCTTTCCACATTAGCTTTTGTAATTCTGTATAATCATTTCGACAACCAAGTTGTTATCATCAGCAGATCACCGCAAAGTGTCGCACCTGGTAAACCACGGCGAAGAATACCTGTACTAAAACAAACTTCGTACGCGATACGCACCGTTGAGAACCTAAATTTGCACTGAATGTTAATTTGGAAAATATTTAGCTTTACGTTTTAATTCAATTTCAAAGGTACTCATAAATAGGTCCGCTATGAATGGAGAAAGACAATTGCTCATTGCAGTTCCCTGTCTTCGTTCATTAAAACATAAAGCTAAATATTTTCCAAGAATTTGGGTTAGGTATGTCGATGGTATTTTCGCGATTTTCAATACACATAAATGCAACTCGGATGATTTCGTCAAACAGATAAATTCAAAATCTCCGACAATTAAATTTACAGTAGAAAAAGAAAACAATGACAAGTTGCCTTTTTTGGATACATTAGTTATTAGGAATAATCTCATAATAGAAATTGATATTTTCCGAAAAGAAACCAATATCAATAGATTCATCACGGCGGACTCAAATCATAGCATGCAACAAAAGATGGCTTTATTCAACTTTCTTATTAATCTTGATTAATTTTCCACTAACAAATGTAAGATACGAAAGGGAATTGAACTTCATTAAGAATATCGCGAGATACAATGGTTTTGATTCGGAAACAATCAATGGATTAATTAGAAAGGCTAACATAAGAAAAATAATCCGTGATACCACATGTCTATCAGCACAGAACAATCGAGAAAAGCAGTTTGTTTGTTTACCTTATCATCGTATGACAGAAAATTTGAATAGTATCTTTAAAGAGCGCGGTTTTCAAGTTTGTTTTTGCTCCAGTAATTCAATTAAAACCCTTTTAGGAAATGCAAAAGACAAAATCGAAGAAAATAAAAAGTCGGGAATCTACCGAATTGAATGTTTAGATTGCAATAAACAATACATCCGCCAAACTAAACGATCGATCGAAACCCGATATAAAGAACACCTTGCGCACATAATATTCAACCGACCAGAAAAATCAGGTATAGCAAGGCATGTTTTAGAAAATAACCACGCTGTTAACATGGATTGTTTACATTTGATAAAGAACGTGTATAATTATCGTGAATTAGACGTATGAAAGCATGCACATTTTAAAGAATAAAAGCCATGTGGTGAATAGTGACACTGGACCGATCCAGACGACCCTTTTCGGTCTGCTTAATGTCAGAAGAAGAGAAACACTATAATAAATCGCATGCAGGTACTTATCGGTCGTGTCCGTGTTCTTTTTTCATTGTCATTCATCCTAGTTTAAATAAAACAATTTTTAAAAATCTTGTGAAACGAACATTCAATGTACATTTAGGTTCTCAACGGTACAGATCGCGTACAGAGTTTGTTTTCGTACAGGTATTTTTTTGCCGTGGTTTACCAGGTGCGACACTTTGCGGTTATCTGCTGATGATGCTAATGTGGAAAGTGGTTATATATCAACCTTAGTGATTAAGTTAATCAACCACAGGCTCCATCAAATTCAACATAAAGAATACAGGTAATAGTCAGAACAAAACAACCAACATATTAAAAATAAGAATAAGTTATAGAATATTTTGGTTGTTTAAACATCATTTTCAACTACCCATGGTGAGAAAAAAACCATAACATAATAGTCTTAGCACCATGATACTATTTAAATATGCACGTTATTAACGAATAAGTGTATATAAACGACGAAAAAAATATCGAAGTAAGTGTACGTGTGCAAAAAAATTTAACGGTAGATTTGAAAATAGCGTGTTATAAATGTTTTATTAGTTATTGAATTTGCAGCAACGCACAAAATTATAGTATTTTGATAACCAAGTTGTCATCATCAGCAGATAATTTCAAAGTGTCGCACCTGGTAAACCACGGCGAAAAATACCCGTACGAAAACAAACTCCGTACGCGATACACACCGCTGAGAACCAAAATGTACACATTTTGGTTCTCAACGGTGTAGATCGCGAGGGGAAATTACTGAGTCTTCTAGCTGTTATTTGCATATGCTTTAAAATAGCAATACCATAGCTAGCGGCATTAAACGCGTATGTATAAAGTTCTATCTATTGCAGAATAATTTAACAATTTTTTAATCATCCATTTCTGAGCAAAACATTGTTAGTCAAAAAAGAGAGCAATTACACTCGATCTACGTAATAGAGACAAACGCTACAAGTTTATACAAAATACGCTCTCATGTTCTGCAAAAATGATTGTAAACGCTAAGAGCTGGAGAGAAGTGAAAGAAATTCGTAGTGAAAAAAGGAAAACTAGCCCTAGAGAAGACAGAAACATTATAGCAAAAGGGAGACCCGGTTCAAAAAATAGCGAAGACCATTTGAAAAACGAAAAACTATCAACGCCAAGTATTATGCGAACCTATTGCAAGGTTTGAGCGAAGAAATCAAGTAAAAACAGACGCAATTGGCTAAGAAGAAAGTGTCGTCTTGTCAAGACAATGCACCAGCTAACAAATCTGTTATTGCAATGGCCAAAATTAATGAATTAAAGTTTGAATTTCAACCTCATGCACCCTATTCGTCAGATTTAGCCCCGTCGGATTATTTGCTGTTCCCAAACTTGAAAAATGGCTCAGCGATCAAAGATTTTCCAACGATGAAGAAATGATATCGCCAGTTAATGACTATTTTGAGGAGCAAGATAGTTCTTATTGTAAAAAGGGTATCGAACTTATTGAACATCGTTGGCAAAAGTGTATAAAGCTGAAAGATAATTGTGTTGAAGAATAAATATATTTCTTTCCAAAATTTTTGTGTTTTCTTTGTTGAGTCGGGTACTTTTGGGACCACCTTCGTATAGCAGCGCTTTTTGTGTATACCCGATTAAAGAATCGTTTAAATACCACTTTTATTAAAGTATAAAATGCGAAACTGAATTATCGGATTCTCTCTTTAAATACGCCAACTATACCCATCAGAAATATTGGGTGTATAGAATTCTGAAAGACTTCGAATTAAGTATTCGAAACGATATTACATAAAGAAACAGCGAATCTAATGTATATACGTATGCGAGTATGTATATACATCTCTTTAAACTCCCTTTTCAAAAAAACCACTAAGACATCCGAAGCTCGCATTTCGTGGATTTGAAAACGCTCTCTCTCCCTTCGAACTTACACGCATCATTAGTCGCGATATTTTTCAGATTTCATTGCGGGCTCTGGAAATATTTTATCTTGCTTTCGGTACGATGGCTTTTAATATGAACCTTTCTGTCCGTTTGTAAGTTCGAATTGAATTAGTGGCAGAAATATTGGGTTATTGTTACTTTTTCAAGGCAGATATGCAGTTGTCTGCCTTTAGCAAAGGGAATGATAGGGCAAAGTCAACCACAGAAACTCCAAACTTACTTAATAAGATAAGGAAGCCAGTCGGGTTATAATACATTTATGTGTTCATTTATGCAGGAAATTGAACAAGATGCAGTTGAATTAAGTAACTTGCTTCCGTTTACGGGTCCGGGATGTTGTTGCAGCTGCTATTGACAAATCGAGGGCTTATCTTTAACAAATAGATTTTTAAATACGAAATCTAGACTGCGGTAGGTACATTAAGTCCATATGTACCGAGATATTTTGTTCGTATTGCATACAGGATGTACGAGGGTAGCCGTTTTTATTTCGGGAACTGGCAACACTGTTAGCGTTGCCTCCGATCCGATGATTGTATAGTGAAGTTTGTCATTTTTAACTATATATTTACCTTGACAGTTTTATTATCCGGTCGCTATTCCTATTGCTGCCAGTAACTTGAAAATTTTATGTCATCGAAGAAATGGAATTAACTCGTGAACATTTTCGTGCATTATTTTTCATAACTTTCGGCGTGGATTATCTCAACAAGAATGCATCGACGAGCTGAATTCTTTATATGGTGATGAAGCACCATCGAAAACTACAGTATATTTGGTACGTAGACTTCCGCGGTCGTGGTCTATACTATCTTCTTCTGGGCTTCTGGACTGAAACCGCATCACTGATATAAGTGCCGACGTTTCGTACCCACCCGTATGGGACATTTTCAAAGCTCAATTATTGCAACTGTCTGTCGCACTGAAACTGACACATCAGTGCGACAGAGAGTAGCAGTAGTTGAGCCCTGAAGATGTTCCATTGACTATCTCTCATTGACTATCTTTTTCAAGAAAGTCAATGAAAATTATTCCACGCGCATCTCACAAAACCGATGTCATGACAATGTCTGCAGATGAAACGGTTTTCGCCTTCTTTGGAGTTGGTTCTCCCTTTTGAGTCCATTGTTTTGATTGTTCTTTTGTCGCGGGTGTGATGTGATGGACGCATGTTTTATCCGCGGTTATAAAACGGCGTAAAAATTCTGCATCGTTGCTGTAAAACTACGCTAAATACCCAATTGAAACATCTTCGCGACACTGTTTTTGCTCGAGTGTGAGCAAACGCGGCACCCATCTTGCACACAGCTTTCTCATGTCCAAATTTTCAGATAATATGCGATGTACCGCACTTTTTGAAATGCCTGCTATGGCTGCTAGCTCGTGCACTTTCAGTCGACGATCATCCAGTACCGCTTTGTGGATTTTCTTCACCATTTCTGGAGTAGTCACCTTATTTGGTCGACGACTGCTATGCTCGTCTTGGCAGCTCGTACGGCCTCTGCTACTCAATATTTCACTGCTGTAAACGAAGAAGTAGGCTCGCCCAGAGTAGAATCCAGTTCAGCTTTTATATCGGTTGGGCTGAGGCCTTTCCAATAAAAGTATCGTATGACGTAACGACGACCAATTTTCTTCATTTTTACAAATTCACTGAAAACGTTCACTATTGATGGCTGCTAAACAAATACTAAACAACGTGGCGTCTTCATACTTGATAGATATGCTTTATAGATTGTGTAATTTCTAATACAGTGATATTTTTTAATCAACTGCCGCCATCTCTTAGTCAGGCCGGATACTTATGAGACCACCCTCGTATTTGTGTTTCATCAATAAATTTTACATTTTTTTTTTGAATTTCTTTGTGAGCTTCTTCAGGAGTCTAAAGATAGCCTGTTTTATGTCTCTGACCAAATTCGTAGCATATTTTATCATTGCATTAATCAAACGCACGTCGTTTTTTAAAATTCCGTCATCAGCTTCTTCAGAAACCTAAATACAAACTGTGATAATGTATTCTTAATTTTAAATACAATAGAACACATTATTTCTATCATTTATATTCACAATTTTCAATGTTTTGCTGAATATAAATTGAATAAATTTAAAGCATAACACGAGATAAGGAAAACTTCGTCCGTAATTTGTGTATATAATAATTATATTGCTCAGAAGTTGCATTAATAATGCATGCATTCGCGTGTGTAATCGATAGTCTTTAAGATTAACTAATAAGAGGCGGAAAAGAACCAGTAGAGAGAAGGCAGAGGAAGTTTCCAGAGAAGTATCATAATAAAGTAGAGCAGAGAGCGCGTATGAGTGTTTCCATTAGCCGGATGGAAACTCTGTTCGCCCATAACCGTATACACTGGTCATGAATTATTTGGGACTTTCTTTATTGCGCCCTGCGACGGTTGCCACTGCCTCCGCTGCTTCCGTTATTCCTACCGGGGGCTGATACTGCCGGTAAACCGTACCGTATGTCGGTTGCAGGTAAACCCGAATTCGTTCCCGTCCTCATCCTTACCTCCCTCCCCTTTTCGGGGGCGAACGTAAAGTCGACAAGAACCTTACTGCCTCAAGACACGCTATTTAATAATGTTCTGGATGTTGATTGTCGTGTAGAATTAGAAGATAAGATCGGGTATTAGTACGTACTACATACATTGGCCGTGTGTAGTACGTGCGTTGCTCACGCTCTCGATATTGCTGCCGCTTTAATTCCGCTAATTGTACTTAATTTATACGAATAATTACGCTGTATTCTGTCTGAGGAGTGTCAATTTTGTGAAGATAATTTTGAGAAGAGGATTAAATTAAAGTCACATGGGCTTGTGTGTATAAGAAAAATTGGGTAATTTAACCAAGTGATGTACAGTTCCCGAAGCCCTAATCACTTTTAAGAATTGATATGATTACAAATTAAATAATCGTCCATCGAGTTTCGTATTAACTTGATTTTGTTTCTTTTTTCTCAATAAAGTAAGATATTGCAACTATCACTATAACCAAACAGATTGCTGGATAAGTATAAACAGAGGGGAAACCTTTTTTATTATTTATTTCCTATAAAATTATTGTTTGCGAAAGTTTTTACTTGTTACGGGGAATAATAGACAACGGTTTAAATTATAAAATATTATAATGGGTGTTTTTTAAGCTGCATTGAGAACTCTCGACATCGATAGCTATGGTTTGACAGCTGATAATGTCAAACTGTGCTGACATTTCTGTTCAGTAAGGTTTGGCAAGTCACCACGAATCGTTTAACGCCAAAACAACGCTTCCAGATTGTGGAAATTTACTTTATAAAAAATAAATCTGTTCGCGAAGTTCATAGAGCACTTCGTCCATTTTACGGTCAACATAATCGGCCTAGTGAGCAAGCAGTTCGTGCAGTTATTGATCGTTTTCGTACTAATTTTACTCCTCTCGATTCAAACCCATCAACAAGACAAAGAAATGTGCTTACCGAAGAGAATATTGCTGCTGTAGCGCGAAGTATTGAAGACGACGCCGAAATGTCGATTCGTCGTCGTTCTCAACTTGTTGGCCTTTGTCCTTCGACTACGTGGAAAATTTTACTTAAGGATCTTAGCTTACGTGCCTATAAAATACAGCTTGTGCAAGAATTGAAGACAAGCGATCATCGTTCGCGTTGCATTTTTGCTGATTGAGCTCATTTGAAACTGGCCGAAGATGAGAATTTTTATCAAAGACTTGTGTTTAGTGATGAAGCTCATTTTTGGTTACATAGCTACGTAAATAAGCAAAGTTGCCGTGTTTGGAGCGAAGACAATCCTCAAGCCGTTAAAGAATCGCCATTACATCCATTAAAAATGACTATTTGCTGCGGTTTACACGCTGGAGGCATCATCGGTTCTTATTCCTTTCCAAATGAGGAAGAAGCTGCCGTTACGGTGAATGGTGAGCGTTATCGAGCTATGCTGACTGAAATTTTTTCTATTTTCATAGAAATTTACCTGTCAATGTCGGCCGGACTATTTATGACATGTATATCTTTATTGACGGAAATGCCTAATACAAATTGTCGGGGTTTCCTATTACCTAGTAGTAATTCACCCTTTTCGATTTAAACTTTATTATTCTAAAGGAAACAATTCAGTTTAAAGTTGTCTCCGTATTCGAAAGGTTCTTAATTAAGTATGTCGCAAAAAAGAAAACGTTTGTCGCTAAAAGACAAAATAAATATAATCGCGGAAAGTGAAAAGTATGCGTTAAGTTCGCGAAAGTTGGCCGAAAAATATGGGGTTGGAAAAACACAAATTAACGATATTATGAAAAATAAAGGTGAATTAAAAAAGATGGTCGAGGAAGGTGTTAACATGGAGCTAAAACGAAAATTTCCGAAGTCGGAAGGATTGGCAGTGGATCAAGTCGTCTACAATTGGTTTTGCAAAGCCAGAAATAAAGCAAGTCCAATATCTGGGCCGCTACTTAAACAAAAAGCACTGGAGACAGCAAGCAGATTAAAGATGGAAAATTTCGCAGCATCTAATGGATGGTTGGAAAGTTTCTGTCGGCGACACAGTATAACTTTTAAATCAATTTGTGGTGATTCCGCAGAGGTTAATTTGGACGATATAAAAGACTGGAAAACCAAGTTATCGTTGATTTTAATAAATTATTCTCCTCGAGATGTGTTTAATGCCGACGAAACAGGTCTTTATTACCGCGCTATGCCAAATAAGACATTTGCATTAAAAAGTGAGAATTGTGCAGGGAAGAAGGCAGCAAAACAACGTTTGACTATTTTACTATGTGCAAATATGGAAGGTGAGAAGGAAGATCCATTAATAATTGGAAAAAGTAAAAATCCTCGCTGTTTTAATGGTAGTCATGTGGACAAATTACCCTTAGAATGGGTTTCTAACAAAAAGGCATGGATGACAACGGAAATTATGACAAGATGGCTGCATAAATTTGACAATAAAATGAAAAAACAAAATAGAAAAGTGCTTCTTTTCTTGGATAATGCCACTTCACATTCTAAAGTTCCATTAGAAAATGTTAAACTAGTCTTCCTGCCGCCAAACACCACTTCGTATTGTCAGCCCTTGGATCAAGGAATAATTCAGAATTTCAAATTGATTTACCGAAATTTTTTGATTAAAAAGCTTCTAACGTTTATTGACAATGAATGTGATTTTGAAATTTTTGAAAAAAACATAAATTTAGCCAATGCACTTGTATGGATTACAGCTGCTTGGAAAAAGGTATCTCCTGCTACAGTTAAAAAATGTTTTTCCAAGGCCGGATTCTCTGATGTTATCCAGGAGGACACAATGTTTGATGAAGAAGACGAAATACCCCTTGCCCAGCTATATCCTGCAGTTCGTAACGAATTGTTGATGGATTTAGATGAATATGCTTCTATTGATCGTCATGTGCCTACAGAGAGCCCTAACTTCAGTATTCCAGAAATTGTTGAAGATTTGTGCAATAATGATGAAGAACATAACTCTGATAATAGTGACCTGGACGAATGTGAAACTCCAAAATCTAGTTTATCTAGTATGAGTGAAGTGTGTGCAAAATTAAGAGACATACAAAATTATTTATTGTGCAATAACAATGGTGATATTTATATGGATGTTTCTAAAATTTTACTTACATGTGAATATGCAGTTTTTAAATCGAAGCTAAAAAATGTGAAGCAAACAAATATTGAAACATACTTTAAAAAATCCTAATAAATTGTGTTTTTTCGTATGAATATATTGTAATAATATGTATATATAAATAATTTATTAGATGTCATATTATCTATAATATGTAAATACATTAAAATTTTAGTTTTTCTTACACATATTTGTATTTATATACTATTTACTTTAATAAAATAAAGAAAGCAAATCCTAAAATTAATTATGTATTTTATTTGTGAGACGAAAAAAACCTGTCAATTACGGACACCTTTATATAACGGCCAATATATTTTGCTTTTTAGGTGGCCGTTATTGACAGGTTTTACTGTATAACCTAACTACATGCGTTCCTTAATTGGTTCCTACGACGAAATGTATGTTAAAAAATAAATCGATCTGACCTGTTCGTGTGTCTTTCGATAATTCCGCGCGTTGGTGAGTGGGACGATGCTTGGCCGTAAAGGGGCGAAACTCCCAGGGAGAAAGAACCAAGAAGAAAAACCCTATAGAGCACAATTCTGTAAGCACGAGCTCTTTAAAGAAACCAGACATACCTGTAGATGTTATTCAGGGCTTTTCTATGTGAACCACGTTCGAATTTGTGGACGACGCTTTTTCGATTAATTAATATGATTTTGTTTAATTCCAATATCGGTGATATTTATTCAACACATAATATTGTATTTCGTATTCTCAATATATCCCTCTAACTCAGGTATTAAGCGACCGCCCTTTTCAACGTCTGGTTCTGTTCTGTTCAATCTGGTCAGGCGAATAGCGAGGGGAGGCAAAGAGGAACCTTCCAGAACATTCGGGAATAAGTCTAATCGACATAGAATTTTACGCGCACCTGCAACTCAGCTATCAATGCGGCGAAAGTGAGTCAACATAAAGATGACATCATCGCTAGGTTTATAGCAACAATAAAGGACTATTGAAATAACTGCGTTTTACAATGTGCAATATTGACTCTTTATATAATTGAATAAATGCCGAATATACGAAAGTTACATTATAAGAACTGGATAGAAATGAAATACTAACAACGCATTTGAATATACATGATTTTAACTAAAATACGAACATTATACAGACATTTTCGCAAATGAAACAAATAATTTCGACGATGTAAATTAAACCGTAACAGACAGACTGTGTATATATGTTGTTTACAAAATCCTATTATCAGAATAGTTACCTCGAAATTCTATTTAATTATGCACTCGCTTATTAATTATTTTATTTAATACTTGTATTCTTTAACAGTTCGTTTTATTTAAATTAGAAAATAAAATTTGAAGGACAATTTTATTTCCATTAATAATATTTCTTTAAGCTTGACACATATTCTGAACCTCTGCGGCATCATCATAAATCAAACTAATATTAACTATTAACCTCTTTTCTTATCTGTATTTATTACGGTGTTAAAACTATCCTGTACCTCGTTAATACGGTAGTGCTCGCAATTAAATTTAGTGCAAATATATATACAGCCAACAATACAAAACGCAAGAATATTCATTCATATGCGAGGTGTGGCTATTAAATAACGAGACCGACGCTGGTACAGAAGAAGTGCGCATGTGCCAAACGCCAACGACTGACGGCTGTTTATCGTGAAGCCTTCTCTTTCGAATGCAGTGCCTCTCGCCTCTGTAAACAAATCAGTATAGCCGTAGCCTTCGTTCGCATTAGAGTTGCTTTTTTGTTTCGCCGGAAAAATGTTAAGTGTAACGCTAGAGCAACGAAACTTGGAAACTTGGAAAAACCGCTACTGAAACTTATAATTTATTGAAAGAAGTGTATGGCAATAAATGTTTATCGCGTGCACGTGTTTTTGAGTGGTTTAGGCGTTTTCGAGATGGCCGAGAAGACGAAGATGATTCACGCCCGGGTCGCCCTTCCACGTCAAAGACGGATGACAATACCGAAAAAATCGGTAATCTGGTTTGATCTGACCGTCGGTTAAGTGTTCGTGTGATTGCTGAAACTGTGGGAATTGATAACGAATCCGTATGACAAATTTCACGTAACAATTTTAACATGCAAAAAGTGTGTGCCAAAATAGTGCCTAAAATTCTCACGTTTGAACAACAAGAAACTCGCAAAAATATTTGTACTGACACTTTGAATGACATTGAAAATGACCCAAACTTATTGGAAAGGATAATAACATGTGACGAATCGTGGTTTTTTACTTATGATCCTGAAACGAAGCGCCAATCCATGCACTGGAAGAGCCCATCTTCACCGAGAGCCAAAAAAGCTCGAATGAGCAAATCCAAATTCAAAGCAATGATGATTGTTTTTTTCGATATTCATGGGATTGTGTACCTTCACTGGGTTCCTAAAGGTCAAACTATTAATCAACATTACTTCCTTCACGTTCTTGCTCAACTCCGTGAAAGAATAAGGAAAAAACGACCCGAATTGTGGAAGGACAAATTCATGGGTTCTCCACCAAGACAATGCACCGGCTCATTCCGCATTGTCAGTCAAGAGGTTTCTAGCCAAGTACAGCATCCTAGTGTTAGACCATCTGTTTCCAAAGGTGAAATCTGAATTAAAGGGAACAAAATTTGAGTCCGTTGAAGCTGTGAAAGCGAAAGCGGCACGCGTACTGAAGAAGCTAACAGAAGTAGACTTCCTGCACTGTTTCGAACAATGGAAGATTCGCATGGAGCGTTGTAGAAATAGAGGAAGGGTGTATATTGAAGGTGATAATAAGTAAATATGTATGAAATCAAAATAAAATGTTTTACAGCGTCAGTCTCGTTATTTAATAGCACCCACTTCGTATATATATATATACACATATATATATATATATATATATATATATATATATATATATATATTAATTATCTCTATACTTGTTTCGCTTGACAAAATAAATATATACTAATATTGGTACTTGTTAACCCATAGCTTGGTCGACTTGTAATTCATGTTTTTGACATAATGTATAATATTATATAGTAAAAATAATAAGAAATTTGGTCCAATAAAACTCGTCTACAGAAAATAATAGACCTTCTTGTTGTAGTGTTCGAAACTAGTATCCACTGTGGTCAAACACAGTTTTATGATGTAACACAATCTTATTAAAACACTCAATCTTGTTAAGTCACTATAAATACTGAAATTTTGGAAGAGAATTAAGGAATTACTGGCTCCAATATGACAACTTTTGACCGACAAATAAGAAAATATTTCTGTGAACTTATTTACTTCAATTTATAACGGTGTTTATAGCCACATGAAATTCGTAATACGATTATATTGATAATATTGAAACTAGTTTCAGGATTTTAAATTCCGAAGAAAACCTGTGCACCTGTGTTGTAATCAAAAAAATACTGCTTCTGTTATTGATATAGTACTTGATTTATTTAAGATTTTATTACATCACAAATTTACACTAGAGAAATTACTGTTAAGCCAAATCTGGTGATAAATAACACACTGTCTCCACAAAAACTCAAAAGATTAAGTTGAATTTGATGGAGCCTGTGGTTGATTGACTTGATCAATAAGGTTGATATATAACCCCTTTCCACATTAACTTTTGTAAATTCTGTATACGCATTTCGACAACCAAGTTGTAATCATCAGCAGATAATTTTTTACCAGGTGCGACACTTTGAAATTATCTGCTGATGATGACAACTTGGTTGTCGAAATGCGTATACGGAATTTACAAAAGTTAATGTGGAAAGGGGTTATATATCAACCTTATTGATCAAGTTAAAAGATTAAGATGACAATTTTGTGGTATTTTGAAAGGGTTTTTTGTTGTTTATTGACCACGTACCTTCGCAAATCATTGTACGGATATTTTAGCGAACGTTAATGAAATACTAAAAGAAAAAAGAGAGGAAAACTGAGCCGAGGCATTTTGTTTCACTCGGATAACACTTCATGTTACAAGATTTGCGTTTAAATTGCTACCACGATGAGCGCTTGTTTCGAAACTTTTGAGCAGCCTACTTATTTTCCAGATACAGCCCCAAGAGATTATTTTTTAATATCTACGCTGAAGGAACATTACTAGGAATTCTTTTTTGGAACTAAGATACATTTGAAATTAATTTTTTTTCCTACAATCATCGAAATCCTTTGTCGCCGATATATCAAATACATATACTAATATTTAATGAGATTATATTAAAAAATAAAATTGATTCAGTCATCTCAGTCGATTTCTTTTGTATTGAGGACAATAATTCATAAATTCTCCTTACATAAGTATCATAAAGACTATGTAATTAAGTAAATTATATTTAAACAATTTTTTTAAAGTAGGTACACTCACTTGTGGCATTGACCATAATGGAGAACTTGATGGTAAGGGTTCTTTATTAAACACATCTAAAATAGCTGTCGATATCCATTTTTTATTTAAAGCCTCAATTAGATCATCATCATCTATAATGCTTCCTCTTCCAACGTTAATGAATACTGCTTCTCTTTCTTTTATATTTAGTAAGTTATTTTATAAATTCAAGTTAAGGTTTTCTAACTTACCTCTACAATTTTCTAAAACACTACCTCCTAATAAGCCATTTGTTTCATTTGTATTTGGTAAAGTATTTATAACATAGTCGCACTGTTTTAAAAAGTCAGATAGTTTGGATGTATTATAATATTTCCTAACCATTTTTTTCATGTCTCCGTCTAAGCTGTTACTCCGACCAAATCCATAAACTGTAGCCCCAAATCTATACAGAATTTCTCCAACTAAAACAGTGTACATAATTTTGCCGCATTCATTAAAAAACTAGAATTTGATGCTTTACTCCAAGATCCAATTTGACCGACTCCCATTACACCTATATTTAAATCGGAAATAACTCTATAATCTCCAACTTTTCCTTCTTTAGACCAAACTTTAGATACTTGATTATTATATATATTAATATAATCTCTTTCATTATTAACTATATTGCTTACTACATATTCTGCCATTATCCTACCAAAATGCTTCCCAGAAAATCTGGTAATTGTATAAGGTAATGTTTTACTTTGGTCAATATATGGTAATATTTTATCAACACCTGCCCAAGTACCTTGAAACCACTTTGTTTTTGGCAATTCGTACATTACTGGAGCCAACAAGTCAAAATCGCCGATAATTATTTCAGAATCTTTCAATTTATTGTCACTTTCTAAAATGAAATTCAAATGTAATGATCTAAAAAAAATTTTTTTGGCATTCTTGTAACGCATAACAGCCAGAGCATCTCAGAAACAAATGTTTTTTGAGTAAAATGACAACGAAAAATTTCGTTCGTTTCCAGTTTAATCAGATATGTACGCAATTTATTTTTCACATGAAACAATACATTTTTTTATTTTCTATTAAAAACAAAGATGTGTAAGTTTAATAACAAGACCTCTCGACTTCTTTCTTGCACACATACATTTTGGCTACAAATATTAAACCAATGGTATGTTTGTACATATCGTTTTTATCTTCAATTTTTCTAAACTTTGTGACTGCTTCTTGTAAACAATATCCCTTAAAGTTCCCCTCAACAAGTAGTTCAACGACGCTAAATTCGAGATTCTGGCAGACCTTCGAATAGGTTCATGTATGCCAATCCATCTATCAAGAAAATTGTTATTTAAATTCTCTTACTCTTTTTGTATTATAAACTTGTGGTCATTGTGAATACTAGTATGAATTATCATTTAGAAGAAAATTTAATTTATTAAGAAAAAGCAATTTTCTGCGCCTAAGTTTTCGTTATAAAAATATAATCTTATTAAACGAGATTTAAATAGATGTTTATAATTCATTTTATTTGGCAATTATATGTATATATTATTCTATAAGGATTATAATCAAACTAAAACTTGCAAAATAAAAATTTAAGAAATTTTTTTAATTTCTACCATTACAATACCTTTCAAGTATCTGAATAGCAACTGTTTTCTCTACACAAAACTGTTTTTAAAAATTTCAAATACTTGCCACATCCGATCAGCCGTATAACAATATTTGTGATGTCAGTTCGTAATTTTATGACCATCTGATTTCAATTAATAGCACTATGCATTTTTATATCTGCCAACTTTGTGCAAGCGAGTAGTTTTATATTATATAGTACTCTCTAATTAATGAACTGACTGATTTTGTAGTAACGCGTAGTCGGTGTTACCACAAAATCAGTCAGTTCACGATTGAAACTTATTCGAAGTGGATGTCTGTTATTTATCATTTACAAACAGGGAAAGTAGTAAAGTGCTTAAAAAGTGCATATATTTTTTACTATAGTTTAATTTTATCAATTCAAAACACAAATCTATTCCACAAATTTTATAAAGGCAAGTAGCAGCTGCGCAATTTACTAATTTAATTTCTTTGACAAAATACTTTTTATTTGTGAATTAGATCCATTTGAAAATAAAAGTGAAAAAGAAACGTACTTTGAAAAACACCTTTGTGGTTTTATATCCTTTAGTAGTGCTTTGGCCGGTTCTGGTGCCGCCTCCGTCTCCCTGACGTCACAATATACAGGGTGCGATCAAAAAGGTGTGAAAATAAATATACGAGGTTCGGTCAAAAAGTTTCAAAACAAGTTGGCGCTCAAATTTTCAAAACAAGATGGCGCACAAATTTTCAAATACAATATGGCGCACGAGTTTTCAAAATAAAAATGGCGCACAAGTTTTCAAAACAAGATGGCGCTCAAATTTTCAAATACAAGATGGCGGCCAAAAAAGCGGCAATAAATTTTAAGACTATATTATCTGATAATACATTTCAATATTCCAGACTATATATTTAATTTTGAATTAAAAATGACGACACAGGGTGTGATCAAAAAGTTGTTAAAATAAACATACGGGGTTCTGTCAAAAAGTTTCAAAAACAAGATGGTGGCCCCTAGTCGAAAGAGCCTTAAATTTTGAAAAATAAAATGGCGTTCTGAAACAAGATGGCGGCCAAAACAAGATGACGGTAATAAATTTAAAGACTATATTATCTGGTAATACATTTCAATATTCCAGACTGTATATTTAATTTAAATGAAGGGAAAATTGCTTACCAGATTAGAAGCACACGATGCTGTCACTTTGGCTGCACTCAACAAAATGACACATATTAAGCAGCAGCTATGTTCTTAACAACTTCAATCGGGTGTGGTGGGGGTAATATTACGTAATATTGTGAATTATTTTTTAAAATCGTTTTTATTCATGTTTCTATATTCTAGAAACACTACAGCAATTTCTTAAAATCATGTTTATTCATGTTTTTATATTACCTACTGTATATTCAAGAAACATCACGCAATAATTTTTTAAAATTGTGACTATATACCTGTTTTTGGCGCACAACTAAATAAAAGATGTAAATGGTGAATAGCGTATTTTATTAAGCATATTTTTATGTATATAATATTAAATTAATAACCTAATATCATTATTTCTACCTCAAAATGTAAAGTATTGCATTGTAGGTATAAGATTTCATACATATACAACATTCTTCTGCGTCGCATAGTTAGTACCATAAACAGTCCCACTTATAAATTGTCTAAATATCTCTCCAACATTCGCAAACCTTACTATTTTGTCCAAAGACTGAATGGTTTAACGGTAGATCCTCATGATCTACTACTTAGTTTTGACGTCGAATTCTTATTTACCAGAGTCCCTATACCCGACACTATCCAAATAATCCGTCAAATCCTTTCCACCGACAACCAACCTGATGATTTGGCCGATCTGGTGAATACTTGTTTAACTTCTACCTACTTTCGGTTCCGTGGCAATTAGTACGAACAAGTATCGGGTGCAGCCATGGCTCTCCTCTCTCTCCTGTTATCGCCGACATTTTTATAGAGGCATTCGAGCAACAAATCCTACACTCCGGCAACCAAAAACTGAAATGTTGGTTCAGATACGTAGATGACGCCTTCGTTATTTGGCCGCATGGTCGGGATTCCTTGAACAACTTCCTTGTTTTCCTAAATTCCTAACACGATTCCATAAGTTTCACCATGGAGAAGGATCCCTTCCTCTCCTTGACGTTTTGGTGAAGCGTCGTCCGGATGGTTCACTAGGACATAGAGTTTACCGCAAACCCACACACACTGATTGGTAGCTTAACGCCCTCTCCCATCATCATCCCGCCCAGAAACAGGGCGTTATCAATTCCTTAGTCCAAAGAGCTTTCAACATATCTCTATCCTAAGAAATAAGTTATGTTACCAAAGCTCTAATAAACAACAACTTCTCCAACCATAATATTCAACAAACCATAGATCGACATCTTAATTCCAAAGTCCCACAACTCAGTACACAGCATTCATCATCTCTCTCCCTCTCTAAGCCCATCTACCCTATATACAAGGTGTTACTGACCGCATCAGTAGGGCACTTGTCAAAAACATCAAAATCATCTTCAAACCCCATTCCAAATTATCTGACCCTTTTTCCATAAAAGACCGTGTTTGTTTAGAATCACCTGGTGTGTACAGGATTCCTTGCTCGTGCGGCAGTGTATCTATTGGTGAAACAAAGCGGTCTGTCGGCATTCGTGTTTCTAATCATGAACATTGTACTAGGTTGCTGCGCATAGCTGGTTCTGCACTTGCCGGGTATAGGCTGGAAACCGGGCACCATATCTAATTTAACTCTACCAAGATCCTATTCCGTACTAACCATTACTATGGTCGCGAAATCCGTGAATCTATAGTGATCTCTAAGCACCCCGATAACCTTAACCGTGATGATGGCTACCCCCTACACAACATCTGGTAATCCTGCATCTCCAAATAACCCAACCGCAACCGTAACGCTCCATTGATCCATGACCCATATATAAACCCGTCCAACGTCGACGTACACCAGCTTCAGTGCAATAGACAGTAGCAGTAGTTGAGCCCTGAAGATGTCCCATACGAGTGGGTACGTAACGTCGACAGTTATACAAGTGACGCGGTTCTAGGGCGGAAACCCAGAAGAAGATAGTATATACAAAGCATTTAATGAAGTAATATTACAAGATAATAATGTCTTTATATTGCTGTGTACATCTCCAGACATATGAACACAACCTCGCATCGTTTTATTATAAAATTGAATAAAATCCGTACTCTTTAGAATAGATAATTTTTGACGTAGTAATTCCATCAAGTTGAAGATGTTGTATGTGTCTTGAGATAAAGCAATTTGTTGATCACGACTCTTGAGACGAATCAGCCGTATGCGTTTATACGTACTACATTCAATCTCATGATTGGGGCTGCACCACTCAATCTTGCAAAATTCTTCCCACTCATCTGTTGTGAAGAAGATGCAATCATTCGATGAATGAATTTGAACGATGGGCTCAAAACCAGCAGCAGGACTTAGACCTACGACTTTTCATTTAATCCCACTATTACTTAGTTAATAAGTAGATTGACCGACCAGCTGTTTATCTTCAACGATCGCTTTTTCTTTCATTTTCAAGGCGTTACCAATGAATTCGTTGTAATTGATGTTAACCATATCATTATTAATTGCAACATGAAAAAATTAATAAAAATAAAAGTAAATTGAAAAATCTATATACCATATGTCATTGCTACAACTTCATAGCACGAATAGAAATTTAGAACTAAATGTCTTCAAACTTGCGCCTATTTATAAATAGAGATTATCGATAGCGAAATTCTAGCATCTGATACCACCCGATAGACAGATTGAATTAAGGGACAATCTCCCTTGTATGGAGCATTGCAATAATGGTGATGACCAAATTGATGGGCCGCCACCATCAAAGAAAAACTGTGAGGCTTGCATAAAGAGAAAGGCTATAGTGGAACACTTTAAGCAATTTCATTTACCGCATAAGAAACAATTGACGATGTAAAATAATCATCAGTATGTATTGCATATTGAAATAAAAATTCGATAATGTTGTGAAATAACTCGAAATATATCACGATCGGTCCCGTTCAAACATGTTCTTATATTATTTTACAGGGAGGGATAGTTATAAGAAAATTATTTAATAAAACAGTGCAGTTTACTTAAACTAGTGGTAAAGTAAGACATAAAAAAATGTCTACGGATAAATTAGATTCAAGAGTAAAATTAGGACAATTTTTGTACAGAATCGGTGATGGTTTACCAAACATAATTAGCGAGTGGATATTATATTCCGAACTACAACATATGAACTGTTTATTTATGGCGGCATTTGCCCAACAAAATAAGCAATACTTTGATGTGGAGGAGCTGGTGAATGTGTTGAAACAGTGTAACTGCCATATGGACGCTAACATGTTGGCGGAGATTTATAATCATTATGAATTGCTTGGAGAACCTGATGCTAAGTGTCGAACAGAAATATATGTTTTTGACATAAAAACATTACGCGTCGATGTAAATTGAGTCCAATATCTTCCTAATTACTTTAGAAAGTACGTAAATCGAGTCCCATTTGTCGTTGAAGGGTTAGGTAAATTGTGCCCCAAGTACCTGCACTAATCCCAACTCACAAATCGTTTCTAATTATTTCTAATTATATAGTAACTATGTTTTTCCGGGAAAAGGAAAATGAGGAGTAAGGGTAGTATAAGCCTTGGTGGCGCACTTTAAATATTTTTATGTTCTGCTTGCTGTTACTCGCTAACATTCGTGTAGTGTGTTATTGTTTGTGTTTATTCAACATAGAAGTGATTCAAAGTAAAAAAGGCAGACCCCTGTTTGTCTTACAAGGATACAAATACCGTTTCCACAAATCATTGGCAAATGAAATTGAACGGTGGGTGTGTTGCAAAAGCACGTGCAAATCTTTTTTGAAATTGGGGAAAAATCAAGACATTTTTCAATTTCCTTCGGATCACAATCACGAAAAACTGAAAGAAAATGAACTACAACGTCAAAAGTTAAGCAATAATCTAAAACAGAAAGCCGCTGAAGATATTTGCGCCAGACCTACCAAACTTCTGCACCTTGCTCTAAAAGAGGGTGACATCGATTCACTTACACGCACCGATATTTTGTTAATTAAAAGAAACATACAAAACGCCCAAAAATCTGAGCATGTACAACCTAAAACCTTGGAAGAAACCCTTTCTACGCTAGAAAGTATGGAAATCAAGACTAACGCAAACGAAGATTTCTTAATCGTCAATGATTCCAATTCCAAAGTAGTTGGATTTTCGACAAAGAAGAACCTAGAAACATTATGTCGTGCGTGCAATGTTTATGTAGATGGGACGTTTAAAAGCTGTCCTAAGTACTTTTATCAATTATTTACATTTCATGCCTTGAACAATGATTCGTATGTACCCCTTGCATTTTTTCTGCTACCCGGTAAAACTGCGGAAACTTATATAAGTTGTTTTACTAACCTTATAAACTACTGTTCAAATGTAGGACTAACATTTTCCCCAATAAGTATTTTTATTGACTTTGAAAAAACGATACATATAGCCGTGCAATCGATGTTACCGAAAAGAACAATTAAAAGATGTCGTTTTCATCTAGGTCAAAGTTGGCATTCAGTCTCTTGGTCTATCGCGGCAGTATAGGTCAAAATCAGAAAAGGCGAGTTTTCTTAAATTCTTTTGTGGACTTCCATTTTTAAATCCTGAAGATGTATCAACAGTTTTCACTAACTATATAATGGCTGTACTTCCCAATGACCAGCAACTAACTGAATTTTCCGATTATGTATTGGAAACATTTATATCAGAAGAGTCACCATTTCCTCCGCGGGAGTGGGTTGAATTTTCGTGTTCTACAAACAGAACAACAAACAACCTGCGAATCTTTTCATGCTAAACTTAATCGACAATTTAACAGCCCACACCCTACATTTATTGAAGTGTTAAAAGGCATACAAGCAGAAACATACATTCAACTTAGAAGTAAGCCGACTAAGAAATGTATAATAATCGTTGCAAAAGAAACCTACTTGAGAAAAGCAATGAATGCTGTATGTAATTTAGCAAATTACTCTTTCCCAATTTGTTAAAAACGTATCTTTTAAATTTCTTCCTGTTAGTTTTAAGTAACCCACTAGTTTTTTATACATAGGTACATATGTACAGAGAGATATTGTACATAATTTTGTAATTTGTATCTAAATAAATTATTCAGTGCCAAGGAATGTTTTATTTGTATGATTTTTTCTGTCAACTCTATGATGGGACTCAATTTACGCTACTTATTTGCAACCCTGGGACTCAATTTACGCACCCATATTTAATACACCGGGACTCAATTTACGTTGAATTTTAACACTGGGACTCAATTTACGCTTACCGAGATATTACGTATTTTAAATTTACATGGAGACGCTTCACAAAAGAAGTTGTTATATATATACAACAATAAAAGTATTGTTGCTATATCATGAACATGTATTGCATATTTAAATTAAAATAAAAAATGTGAAATTACAAACGTATTTGCGGCTTCTTATTTCCTTTAATGGAATTATTTTTGTTAGATAAGAGAAGCAAGTAATTAGTTTTAATTCCTTTATTTAATACAATAATTAAAACATCTTTGTGTATAAAAAATTACAACTAATTATTACATATATATGTCCACAAGTAATTACACTTATATCAAATCATCCTTATCTAACCAGCTATTGTGACTGTTATCTAATCCTAAAAATTTAACACATATTTTTCGTCCTTTAGATCGAATTATTTTCTCGATTAAGTAAACATCTTTGTTTCTTGTTTTCTGCAATTCAGGTTCATAGAAACAGCCCAACAAATATATTGCGGGATTTGTAATGCTGACTTTAACAATTTTAAATAATTCAGTAGACCAGTTGGGTGTAATCCCTTGCTAAATACCGATTTATATTTACTGATACGCACAACATCCCCAACATTAAACTAATTTTTTTCTTTTATTTTAATACTACTGTACACACTAGACAATAGTTCCCTCTCATTTTCTAATGTGATATTATACGGCTTTTTGTTAGTATTTCGATGCTTTGTTTTCTTATATTTATCTGTAATGACTGTAAGAACGTTAAACCATCTATATTTACCAAATATACTGAAATGTTTATATAATTTATTTTTTAATTGCGAATTACTCGTACAGCGATTGCAGCTTTTTGTGCTATATATAGAATAATGATTTATTTCATACGACTGCATCAGTTTGATAAAATGCGTGTTGTAAAACACTTTTCCAGCATCTGTTTGTAGATTTTTAGGATGTCTTGGTCCGCTCAGGATTTTCCCCATGGCATTCCGAACAGCCAAACCAGTTTTATTTTTTATTGGTTGTGTCTATAACGACGAGTACATATTTAAAGCCGCTATTCTGTTTAGTGTATGGTAAAAATTCTTGGGAAGTATTTTCGCACCCCTCTATGCAGTTCGTCAACACTGCCCTGTTTACTCATTGTACACTAACGAAATTGTATACATATCTAAGTATATATACAAAATTAAACCCTTTACAAGTCAGTTCTCATTTGTGAATTATTGTTTCGCGATTTTTTCTCATGAAGCAACAAGTCTCGTTCTACTATATAAATTCTATTATTTATTTCGCTTTTGGTTTTGGAGATATTAATATTGAGAGTTTACAGTTGTCTCTTCAATTCTTAAAAACTAGTGGTTTAATTACAAGTTTCCATATCGCCCCCCTGCTTCCTCGTAATTGTTTTGCGCTGTCATTACCCCGTCGATGAGCGCTGGTATGCTCTAATATGTTATTGTATTGTTTCAAATCATCATCACTGTAGTCTATTGGACATGTTTTAAAAATAAGTTCGTAAAGACTCTTACTGCCTTTGTATCGTTTGTTTTAAATTATGTCATCCGCATCAAATGTGATTAGTTTATCCCCCAATTTTAATTTATTAACATCTGCCTCATATGTAACACAGTAAGTGAAATCATACGAGTTGTTAGTATCTTTAAATAAACCGTGACGTAACTTCTGGGTAAGGGATTGAAATTTTCGAAAAATTCAACAATTACACAGGTCTCGTATCAGTCATCGATTGATAAAAGTTTCGAAATGAACTATTAACAGGATCAGATGTTGTAAAACTATCGGGACTATGTCGGAAAACGTTTTCATCCTCCAAAAATCAGGCTGCCGTATTGTTTTAGTTGATAGTTTCCACATCTCGGTTATCGGTGAAATAGGTCTCTTCTTTTTTAGTCGGCTCCAACTTAATGACGTCCTTATTCGATGTAGTAGCATCAGCAATCTTCTTTAGAGGTTCCATAACAGATTTGTAGTTTTAGTTGCATATGGTTTTTCCTAACAGCATTGGTAATATTAGCAATTTCTCGTCTCAGTCTATCATTATGATTTTTTCAAAATTTGTCCTATCCTTTCGTTTCATTTTTCTATTTTAGCATTAGAACGCTTTAACGAACGGTTCGGTACTGTGAACGAGAGACACTGAGCTGTTGCAGTTATAAATTCTGCGACTAAGATGAATATATTGAGGCAAGATAGGCAGCAACCATTCATCTTCTCCGTTGTTGTAATAAATACTGAGCACAAAAACAGACCTCACGTGCAGCAATTAAACTTATTTCTATATCGACCGCTATTAATGTTGCTGTCCTTATCGATTATTAAAAATCCATATTGATCTTTCTTACAGTCGGAACATACAGATTTAAATTCATCGAATGTCGTGTCTGCCCCTACATGATCTTCATATACATGTCGCAAATTTGTAACACCACCTTTGAATAGTATTAAAAAATTAGCGTCCTCTCTTATTAAGTGTTTTGGAATGCGAATGTAAGTTTGACATAAGTAAAAGCTATCATTAATTTGTGACGACCCATACAAAAAAAAATTTTATCTTATCTTGTTATCACAAGCTACATCATCGAAGATGAATACAGAATTCGATCGCGCGTTTGCTGGGTCTACGATGCTCTCGTTTTCTTTAAAGGGAAAATACTTCACATCAGGAAGCCCTTTCATAACTTTTTCTAGCAGCTGATATTTCGGTTGATACAAAGATTTAGGGTAAACGTAAATGTTTTTGAATCGAAGCCCGTTTTCATTAAATAACATCGACAGCAAGACATTCGTCTTACCAAAATTGGACATAAAATTGTTAAATACATAACACTATATGTAAATGTTTCGTTAATTCTCTTATAAACGATTTGCCCATACCTGGTTATCAATTTTGCGGTCCGGGGACGAAATTAAAAGAAAGGTTAGATCGAGGGGAATCAGAAATAAATCCCCTAGATAGTGCCTGTAAAGCCCACTATATCGCGCACTCGTATTGTAAAGATTTATAAAATAGACATAAAGCAGATCCTATTTTAGACGAAGCAGTCTGGTCACGGGTGACAGCCGAGAACGCCTCAATAGGTGAAAAAGCCGCATCGTGGACAGTCACGAACGCTATGAAGGCTAAATGTAAATTAGGGAGGGGTTTGAAGGGGAGTTCGATGCGAAAGAAACAGCCATTTACAAAGCCTATATTGTGTCAGGCAAGAGATTCATTGAAAGGTTATAAAGGTGGTAAAATAAAAGCTGGAGCGGGTGTGTCATTGAGAACTGACATCAAGAAAGTCAGAGGTCGAAAACGGATAAAGATACCTAGGGTAATTCCATTGCCAAAAACAGGAGGAATTTTACCTCTTATAACGCTATTCGTTATTTTGAGCGCACTAGGCAGTTTCGCAGGAGGGTATTGCTTGAATAGTCAAGAAAGCGTGGGAAGCTCAACAACAAATGGAGGAGGCAAAAAGACATAATAAAACTATGGAAGCCATCGCATTGGGAAACAAAACAGGTGCCGGTCTATATTTGAAACCGTATCGAAAAGAATACGGCTTATACTTGAAACCGTATCCAAAAAACTAATAGGACGGCTGTCGAACAGAGCTCTTAGACAGGGACATTATTAAATTCGCTAGTGTTATACCAAATTTTCGTGGCGAGATAATTTACTTAAAACACCTAGACTTGTTGAGTGCGTAGTCGTTAATTTAGATTCAAAAAACGGTTCTGGTACACACTAGGTTGTGTATTTTAAAAACGATCATTTAATAAAATACTACTCATGAAATATTTCGAAAAAATTAATAAGAAAATAAAAATAATGTATAACTACGACAGATATCAAAATTATAATATCAATTGTGGGCACCTATGCTTACAATTCTTACTGAGTAACGTTGAAGTCCAGCTCTCTCCGCTGACTACTATCCACCAATCGATTTAGATCCCAATTCTTAATACACTCTCGGTTTTATTGGTTTATACACATACAATACAATTCCAAACATCATGGAGGGAAACAATAAGTTCTATTATGGTGAGATTGATAAAGTAATTACGATACGAGATGGTTCTTACGAAATAAACGACATTGAGCAATACCTTAAAGAACAATTATCACTGAAAGATGGTGATGATGATGCGTTCTCACTTAAACCTAACAATAACACTCTGAAATGTATGTTAAAAAGCAAATTCCATGTAAATTTTAAACATAAAGAGTCTATTTGTCGCATATTAGGTTTCTGTTTCCCAACAAGAAGCATGATTCAGATTTACCAGTGCAGATTATAAAAGTGCGAACGATAAGAATTTAATGTAGTGTTACAACATCAGCGTACTATGACTCACGTTTATCACATACCCTGTATGAATTTTCGCCACAAGTGGAGCCTGGATTTAGCATAAATATCAAACCACAGCAAATTCGATGATGTCATCGTGGAAGAGCAATATCACATCTACTATCCCAGAACGAGTAATTTTAAGCCTAACGATGAAATACGCATTTCCATTCAACATCAAAATATTTACACATTACCTAGTGATAGTTTCATCCGTATAGAAGGTAAATTCGTCGAGGATGATGTTGGAACTGGTACCTGCAAATTGATAATCAACGCGTATGTATTTTTATTCGATCAGATGCGTTATGAAATTAATGGTGTAGAAATTGATCGTTGTGAGAAACCAGGTGTCACTACGACAATAAAAGCATACGTTTCTTACAATAATGAGTCCAAGCTTCTGGAAATGGCGGGGTGGTGTCCATTTAAAGATGAACAACCCACATTCTCTGCGAAGAAGTTTAACGCATGTTTTCCATTAAAGTTCTTTTTTGGTTTGCTAGAAGACTATGATCGCGTTTTTCTAAATGTTGGAGAAGAAATAATATTGAATCGCAGCAAAGCAGATAATAATTGCTATAAAAACACTCTGAAAGGTGGTATAAAGAGAGCAACCGTAGAAATTGTAGTAACTGTAAATGATAAAACCCGTTTGAAACTGCTCCAAGCTCTCAAGGAAAATAAGAAGATATACATACCTTATCGCCAATGGCAGCTGTGTAGGTTGCCATCATTACGTACAACAAAAAACGATATATGGCCCATCAAGACGAGCACAAATTTAGAGAAACCGCGCTATGTTATTGTTGGGTTTCAATATAAGAAAAAAGATAACATATACGAAGACTCGTCCGACTTTGACCATTCAGCAATTACAAACATAAAATTATATTTAAATTCTGAGAGCTATCCACACTCTGCAATGAATTTAGATATGGGACTTTAACGTTATGCTCTTGCATATCGCATGTATGCAAACTTTCAGTTTTGTTATTACGGACGTCAAAACCAGCCACTTTTGGATCTCAGCTAGTTTCACGATCACACTCTGTTTGTAATCAATTGTTCTAAACAAAATGAGTCAATAATTTCATCTAGTGTTGATATAGAATTGGAATGTCAAGAACAATTTAAAGAAGTTACTGTAGGTTATTGGCTCATTCTTCACGACAGCTTAGTCGAATACCAACCCCTAACAGGAATAGTCAAGAAAATAGTTTAATATAGAAATTGTTAATTTGAAATTGCAATGTAAAATATATAAATATTATATGAATATTTTTAAGGAAGTAAGATAAGGAAAACGTTATGTTTATGTAATTAAGTAATAGATGTACAAAGTCATTATTCTGAGAATGTTCCAGAAAAAAAAATTTATGAGAACAATAGATGCAGGCTATGTGAATACAATGTGGGCCATTAGTGATAGTGCAGCCAAAGTGTCGATATTGTTCAAGTAAGTACATTACTTTTTTTCATTTTTCAATATACTGAAGCAATTTTTATTATAATAATTATTTTGAGTGTAAATAAAATATTCCAATTGAAAAAAAATAATTAAATATTTTTTTAACATATGTAAAGATGAAGTCTGTTCAAAAACTGTTCAAGATTTGTTGCTTACCTCTAAGATTTTTTGTATCAGTTGAGGTATGTTGTTGATTATTTACTGGATAGCTGATGTGATCTTGTATGTATGCAGCATATCATATAAGAGATCCAACAATAAAAATTCAAAACATTCTATATCTCCAAACTCTGGAGAGAATAACCAATCATAAATACCACCAAGCAAATCAATCTCAACTTTTTGTAAAAATTATCCATTCATGCAGAGCTTGATTTTATAATCATCATGTTAGTCAATATTATGTAATACAATCGAGCAATGCTTGATATCAACATTAAAATTACTACTATTTGAATGTTTACTTACGAATATTACATTTACTTGGGAAGTCGTTGTATGTAATGTGTATATCTTAAACTTAATGTGCATATATTTTAGTGAGTTGCGTGAATAAACTCATAGATAGTGTTTGGCACCTGTTCTGACTTGTCTTACCTTTAAATACTGTATATGTATTTTTTAATGTAAAGCCAGCATCATCTTTAAATGCTGTATATGTATTTTTTAATGTACAGCTAACGTCTTAAAGTATAAGACTGCATATGTTAACTATTTTTATTTCTAAAGTTGTATTTGGTTAACTATCGTATTGTATATATTGGGTCTGGGAAAAAGTTCGTGGCGTTTTTCCCAATAGATGGCATTGGTTGCCGATAACTAAAGAACAACAAGTCACAGCGACACCACCGACGGCTCGTTTTTTAGATGACCTTCCGAACGTTAGTTTGAGCGTAGAAACATTGTAATCGGTGCAGTGGTTGGAAAGTTATTCGCACTTGAAAATGGAGAAGAATAATGAGAAATTTCGCTTTATTCTGCAATATTATTATGATAAGGGGAAGAACGCTGCGCAGGCTTGTGATAAAATTTGTGCTGTGTACGGTGAAGGTACTTTATCGAAATCTGTTGCGCGGAAATGGTTCGCTCGCTTTCGTTCTGGAAATTTCAATGTGAAAGATGAGTCACGCTCCGGTCGTCCAATCACTGAAAAATCTGATGAAATCCTTGAAAAAGTCCAACAAGATAAGCATATCAGCAGTGTAGATATTGGCATGGAGCTAGGCATTGACCACAAAACTGTTTTGAACCATTTACACAAAGCTGGTTACAAAAAAGCTTGACGTATGGGTTCCTCATGAGTTGAGCGTGAAAAACATGATGGACCGAATTAACATCTGCGATGCGCTGCTGAAACGGAATGAAATCGAGCCGTTTCTGAAACGTTTAATAACCGGAGATGAAAAATGGATTACGTACGATAATCGGAAGCGTAAAAGATCGTGGATAAAGGATGGTGAGCCGTCACAAGCGTTCGCTAAGCCAACATTGACGCCAAAAAAAGTGATGCTGTGTGTATGGTGGGACTGGAGGGGAATCGTCCACTACGAGCTACTTCCAACTGGTCAGACGATTGATTCTCAACTCTACTGTGCACAACTAGAGAGATTACGCCAGGCGATTGAAAGAAAACGGCCCGAATTGATTAATAGGAAAGGTGTTGTCTTCCATCATGACAACGCCCGACCACACACTTCTTTGATGACCTGTCAAAAATTGAGAGAGTTTGGTTGGGAAGTTTTGATGCACCCACCTTACAGTCCGGACATAGCACCCTCTGACTATCATCTGTTTCGATCTCTGCAGAACTCTCTCAATGGAATTAAGTTGGTTTCAAAAGAAGCTTGTGAAAACTACTTGATTCAGTTTTTCGACCAGAAACCACAGAAGTTTTTCACCGATGGGATCATGGATCTACCAAAAAAATGGCGAAACATTGTCGATAATAATGGAGCATATTCGGTTTAAATGAATTCGTCCACGCGCCATGCGGGGACCAGTTGAATTTTACTGAAAAAACGCCACGAACTTTTTCCCAGACCCAATATATATATATATATATATATATATATATATATATATATATATATATATTATAAATATATGTATGAATATATTAAAAACTACTGTATTAAATAGTCACCATATTTGTTATACTGTTGCAGGTTCCTGACGATATATGTAACTGCTTACATATTCTCTAAATAAAATACGATACTCTAAGCAATTTTAAAAAATTATTGGGTAATATTTCTAGAATATACAGTAGGTAATATGAACATGAATAAACACGATTTTTAATCCGGAAACTTGATAAGAACATAATCGATAGGCTGCTTGAGTACAATGTGTTTCTTTCATTGTGTTGAGTGAAGCCAAACTGCAGAGTGTTGTGATTTGTCACCAAGGGTGAGACATGGGTCCACCACTACACGCCAGAAACGAAACAGCTGTCGAAGCAGTGGGTGGAAGCCGGTGGTTCAGCCCCAAAGAAAGCGAAGTCGATCGCATCTGCCGGAAAAGTCATGGCCAGCGTGTTTTGGGATGCAAAAGGAACCTTGTTAATTGATTTCCTTGAAAAAGGCAGAACAATTACAGGCGCATATTACTCTAACCTTCTTGAGCAGCTGGATGCCAAAATTCGCGAGAAGAGGCCTGGTTTGAAGAAGAAAAAAATCATTTTTCATCAGGACAACGCACCCTTGTGTGCGGGTGCGTTGGCGATGGGAAAATGGCGGGATTTGGGGTACGATTTGCTCGGCCATCCTCCCTATTCTCCTGATTTGGCACCCCTCAGACTTCCATCTATTCCCAAATATGAAAAAATTTGCTTGTAGAAAGTGATTCACATCCAACGAAGAAGTTGAAAGGACCGTAGAAGAATATTTTGACAGCCTTCCAGACTCTCACTTCCGGGAAGGAATATTGATATGTTGGAAAAACGCTGGACCAAGTGTGTTGAACTCAAGGGAAATTATGTAGAAAAATAAAATCATTTTTTAAATTTAAATCGCAGTCTTTCATTGTCAGGCCGAGAACTTTTCACCTTGCCCACGTATATATCCAAGAAGAGGAAAAATATGTTTGTCATCGAAATGCACTCAAACGATCAGTGACCAGAAAAAGCTCTGAATGATCACTTTCTCAGCACAATAAAATGGAGTAGATGCTATTAATCGAATGATCAGGTCATATAATGTTGCTAGAAATAAGAAACTTTTGCTAATAGTGATCTAAATCTAAATGTACTGACTAAACGATAAAACGATCGATGATAAATACTCAATTACAAGTATTCCGAACATTTTAGATAAACTCGGAAAAGCACAATATCTTTCTACTCTGGACCTAGCTAGTGGATATCAGATAGAAATGGACCCGAAAGATGTTGAGAAAACAGCGTTTAGCACAGAAGTTGGGCATTATAAATTTAAAAGAACATTCCAAAGAGCGATGCACAACATATTAAGAGGTCTCACCGATACAACTCGCCATGGATATCTTGATGACATCATTATATACAGTACTAGTTTGCAAGATCATATTGACAAATTAGAAAGGGTATTCAACAGATTAAGAGACGCGAAAATAAAAATCCAGCTGGATAAATGCGAATTCTTAAGGAAAGAAGTAATCTATCTCGGACATAACACATGGATCAATAAGTTCCGAGACTAACAATGAAAACAACATTTTTTTTGCAAAATTTTTTTTTATTCATCAACATAATCACCTTTTAGGGTGATACAATGGTTCCAACGCTTTTCCAATTTTTCAATACCATGTTTATAAAAAAATTTATCTTTCGCTTCAAAATAAGCTTCAGTTTCAGCGATGACCTCCTCATTTGAGCCAAATCTTTTTCCATGGAGCATTTTTTTAAGATCAGCAAAGAGCCAGTAGTCACTGGGGGCTAAATCTGGCGAATATGGGGGGTGGGGAAGCAGATCAAAACCCAATTCGTTCAATTTTGCCATTGTTTTCATCGACTTGTGGCAGGGTGCATTGTCTTGGTGAAAAAGGATTTTTTTTCTCTGCATGTGCGGTCGTTTTTTTGCGATTTCCTCCTTCAAAAGCACCAGTAAGTCAATATAATAATCACTGTTGATCGATTTACCTTTTTCGAGGTAGTCAATGAAAATCACGCCATGTGTATCCCAAAAAACTGACGCCAGGACTTTGCCAGCTGACTGCTGCGTTTTCGGACGTTTCGGACGGCTTTCGCCAGCTGTGCGCCACTCAGATGACTGCCGCTTCGACTCTGGAGTGTAGTGATGTATCCATGTTTCGTCCATGGTCACGTAACGACGCAAGAAATCTTTTTTGTTGCGAGTAAATAGCGATAAACAGCTTTCTGAATCATCGACTCGTTGCTGTTTTTGTTCCATCGAGAGCAATCGCGGCACCCACTTGGAAAAAACCTTTTTCATGCTCAATTTTTCATGAAGGATAGTAAATACACTTCCATATGATATCTGTGTCATCTCAGCAATCTCACGGAGCTTCACTTTACGATCTTTCATTATAATTTTTGTCACTTCACTCACATTTTCCGGTGTAACGGCTTCCACAGGTCTACCCGAGCGTTCCGCGTCATTTGTGTCGGTACGACCACGTTTAAACTCGGCAAACCACTGACAAATCGTTGCTTTTGATGGACAAGAGTCCGGGTAACATTTTTCAATCCATTGTTTTGCTTGTGTGGTGTTTTTACCCATTAAAAAACAATGTTTTATCAGAACACGAAACTCGGTTTTTTCCATTGTTTAAACAAACTACAAAATGACTTTACTCCAACCTCGATAACTCAGCTGTTTCTGGTCCGATCGACTAAAATTTTGACACGTTTCAAGCAAAGGTTAGTACTCTAGAAAGACGTGGTTACTGGTTTACTACGAGCGCCATCTATGGGTTAGTCTCGGGACTTATTGATCCATGTGTTATCATTACACCGCAAGGAGTTAAACCAAATCCGCAAAAAATTGAAGTCATAAAAAAATTTCCTGTTCCGAAAATTAGAACGAAAATCAAGAGCTTTTAAAAACTGCTGTATATTACAAAAAATTTATAAAGAACTTTGCACAGCTAACAAAACCTTTTACAAATTGCTTAAAAAAGGGAAATACAGTTAAGTTAGACAAGGAATATTTAGAGTGTTTTTCGAAATGTAAAAACATTCTTAGTAATGAACCTGTACTACAATATCCCAACTTCACGAAGCCTTTCATTCTGACTACGGACGCAAGTAATATTGCACTAGGTTTGCAGTACTTAGTCAAAGACACATAAGCACAGATCATCCTATCTGCTATGCAAGCAGGACTCTGTCAGAAACAGAAGAAAGGTTTTCGACTATCGAAAAAGAACTACTGGCAATTGTTTGGGCGACCAAGTATTTTGCGACCTTTTACAATTTACAGAGATCATAGACCATTGGTTTGGCTATCATTACTTAAAGAACCAAACAGCAAATTGAGCAGATGGAAAATAAAACTGCAAGAATTTAACCTTCGTATTATATACAAAAAAGGAAAGTGTAATGCCAACGTTGATGCCTTAAGCAGAATTTAAATAAATCATAACGACACCGAAAGCACATCTGTTAACGTGGCTAATAAAGAAACTGAAGAACTGATAGCAGAATTGAACTCATATTTGCATGGAAATGACCTACCTACCTGCACTAATACGACTACTGTAGCAGAAAAAAGATTAATATGCAAGAACCGCCGAGTGAAATAGAGGAATTATCTGAATCTGATAATTCAAACGTTAACGGAGAACCACGCATCTCAATCCCTATTCTAGATGAACCTATAGACAAAAATCCTATCCAATTCATAATTAATTTTCATAATCTAGACAAAAACCTGGTTGCATTAACATAACTAGGCGATAAAAAGCAGTATACACTTAAAATACCAAGAGAACATTCTAAGGAGAAACTGTTAGAATTCATGTTAGAATATATGACTCAGGGTAAATATTATATATACGGTGATGATAAGATTTATAAACTCATGTGTGAAGTATACATCGAACATTTTAGTAACGATGGCCCGAAAATCATCAGGTGCACACAACGAGTAAAAATCATCAGTGATGCTAACGAAAGATTAGATATCATTCAAGCTCATCACGAAGGGAAAACAAACCACAGAAGAATCATCGAGACTCAGAAACAAATCGAGAAAAGATATTACTGGCGAAAAATGCAGAAAGACGTAACCAAATATATTAATAATTGTCATATATGTCAACACAATAAATATGATCGAAAACAACCACACCCAATACTTAATTTGACTAATAAAATCAACCGCCCATTCGAGAAAATACACATAAGACACATTTGTCATAGATAAACAACAGTTCGTTACGTTTATAGACGCCTTAACGAAATTTGGACAGGCTATTCCAATAACATCAAAGAATAGTACGGAAATTTGTGATGCTTTTATTACGTACTTTAGTTCTTATGGTATACCTAGCCAAATAGTAAATGATGGAGGGGCAGAATTTAACAATGCTACAGCGGAAGAACTTTTTAAAATGTACAAAATAAATTATCACGTTACTACTACACTAAATTCAAATTCAAACGCTCCAATTGAACGATTGCATTCAACTTTAATTGAGCACATTAGAATTTTAAAAGAGAAACGCTTGGAGGAAAACATTAACAAACTAATGAAATTAGCAATTATCGCTTACAATAGTACGACTCACTCTTCTACATCTTATACATACATCGCTGGAATTCTTGTTTGGACATACAAACAATCGAGATCCATTTGACTTATATTATAACGAACGTTTTTATCAGGACTACACGGAAAAACATAAAGAACGTCTCCAATTGCTTTACGAGCAAATCAGTGATAACACTCAAAAGGCAAAAGAAAAGGTCATCAATCGCTTAAATGAGGATCTCCATCAAACAAAAAAAAATTAGGTCAACAGGTATATGTCAAATCAAACGAACGAAATAAAAGTAAATCTATTTACATATATCGTCAAACAAATAAATAATGACAATACCGTAATAATCTCGGATAAAAATAAAAATAAAAAAGAATAGAAATACCATATCAAAAGCCTAAAAATATGTGGTATTGTTGCAGATCAACATTCACCCTCGTGATTGGTCAAATCAAGGAGATAAAAAACCAAGTAGGTTTACTACCAATAAAATTAGGTCTAGCCTATAACATAGTAAATAATTACTAAATAATATGTATAAAAGATTTCACTCAAGTAGTTAAGGAAGTTAATATATTTAGAAATTTAAGTAATACATTTAGTAATAAATTAGAAAAGGTGAAGGACCCGTTATCTTACGGAAGTAAGGAATTTATAAAAATAAAAGAATACAAGTTAAGCATGTTATCAGATTATTTGGAACAATTAGAGTTAGAAAACAAACAAATCAGACAAAAACGCGGTGCTTTTAACATAATAGGCGATGTAATTAAGGCCATAACAGGAAATTTAAATGCAGAAGATGGCAAAGTATACGAAAAGGCAATTAAAGAAATAGGAGAAAATCAAGAGAAAGTGAAAACAGTAATTAACGGGCAGTTAGAAGTAATAACGAAAATGTCACAGGAATTTACATACTCTTTAAAACTATTAGAAAGTCACCAAAACGACATGATGGCAAAAATTAATAAAGAATTAAATATGCATAGTATACAATTAGCGTATGAGACACAAGTCAATTACTTAGACGTAATCCTAGACACATTAGAAAACCTAAGCAACTCAATTACATTTGCAATTAAGAATATATTACACCCGTTCGTATTAAAACCTAATGTTTTGTATGACAAAATGAACAAATTACAACTAAACAACGATGAGGCTTTCCCTTTCCAAATTAGTATTGATAATATATACCAAATCGAATCTTTGATTAATGTAAAATGTTATAAAATTAATTCAAAGTTTGTATTTATTATAAATATTCCAATCGTTAATAAAGAACCTTTCCAATATTTCTATACAACCCCATTACCAATCCAGATATCCAATAACACCTTTAAACAGATACTAGCAAATGAACCATACGTTGCAATAAGAGGAAACAACTACTTAAGCAGTAAAAGTAAATGTAAAGAATTTAAAAAGTCATCATACTTGTGCGAAAATCAAATAGAATATTTTATTAATGAGGATGCAATTTGTGAAGTCCAAATTATAACTTTCTCCGATTATTATAAAAAATGCATATACGAAATTATAAAATATAACTATATTGAAATAATTAACTTAGAATCTAATGTAAAAATCATTGTATTGCCAGGAAAAACTAAGATAACAACAGTTTGTAATAATGATCAAGAAGTAAATTCATATGTAGGAACAATTGTAATTAACAAATTAGAAAATTGTTACCTTAAAATCAGCAATAAAATAATAAGAAATTATGAAGACCAACAGTGAAAGTGATTTAAGTTGTATACCGAGTGGCCTACGTCATAGGTCCTTTAATTTATTTGTGAATAGATATAAATTAAATTTGGCAATTAAATAATATTGGAAAATTTTTGTCAATACAAATACGGACTACATCACTTTCGTCAAATACGGACTACATCACTTTCGTCAAATCCGGAAGTGGTGTCAATTTTGAAAATTGAAACAGAATGCCTTAATTATTTTTCACATAATTTGAATTTTGCATCTAACAGCATAATATTTTTTCAATTTTCATTACTATGATTACGAAAAAATAAATCCAGAAAGCTGCGAACCACCTAAAATTTTCTTACAGGGACCAAGTAATCTAAAAAATGTTAATTCCATGTTTTCTGTAGTATTGTTGTTCACAGTGTGCGATAGCGAGTATATTTCTTTTAAATTTAAAAGTTGATGCAATCTCAGCGCTAACCATAATATCAAACAAAAATTGCAAATGAGAGACTAGATTTATTAACAATGAGTATTATGAACAAAAACAATCAACACGAAACGATATAATTTCTTACTTAATAAATTTAAAATATGAGAACAGTCGCATGCGTCACTTATGTCAATAAACGTTTTAACTTTAAGGAACTGTATAGTTTGCGGCAAAAACTGCATTAGTACTAAAAAAAATTAAAGTGGTACGATTAACTATAACAGATGAATATGAGAACTCTTTAATAATTTTATGTAACGAATATTTGAAATTTCAAAATCTGTCTATTGTAGGTTAAGTATTTTATTTAATCAATAAATTTATTTATATTCTTCAGTTTTATGAACCTAAGGTATTGGGGGTCAGGGATATTCCAAAAATCTCAATTTTTCGAGAGTATAACAGAAAGGTATCTGGTTTCGTTTACTTTACATTAACACATACTTATTACTTATAATTTATGTTAAAGACTTGATATTAAAATTAAAATGTTTTGTTTTTTATCTAATGTATTTTATGTAGTATTTATTTTATTATCCCTAAAGTAACAGATACATACTAATCGGCAGTAACTTTTATCGTCGTATATATTTTGTACAATAAAGGACCAAGATCAGTATGCGTGTCGTTAAAATTCTGCTAGGTAATTGCATGACGCTTTCCCAAGACTGACAATGTCGAACATTTCCACTCTATTGGGAGTGCATGGGTACCTCAATGCGTTAAACGCGATGCGAGGTATTTAAACTGTTTCTTTTTTTAAGTATTTGAACTGCTATTTTTATACTTTTAGAATTATTTGCACATGTGGAGTGTAAGAGAATAGAGAAAGGGATCTGACATAGCAGCGCAATGTACGAAAATTTGTTCGCGCCCTAGGAATTTTCAGTAGCGGAGAATGGCGACATATGTTCACATCAGTTTATATCGAAGATGCGAAACATTACGCCACTGAAACGGTAAATATTTCTTCCAACGTAATTGTTACGTCATAGTTCACGCATGTGTTCATTATATCAGAATCCCTTTCTCTATTATGTTATACCTCCACATACGTTGTTCAAATAAAATTGTATAAGACATTTCTGTGTTTTATTTCAATACATAGGGCTTTCAAAACAGAGAGTTACCTTAACAAGCTACTTTTTTGAAACAAATCATACCTTGTGATGGTTTTAAATTATCCATGACATTATTTAATATATAGTTCTAGGTTATACAATTATGTTTTAAGATTAGTTTTCAATTTACAACCATAATTTTGTTCAATTCATTCTTTTGGTATATTAATAGTGGCATGTATAAAATTGTAAAATGTTCAAAGCAGTTTTCTCAGTAAATACTATTAGTTAAATAAATTGAGACAATGGAATGTGTTGCTACAAAGGCATTTGGAATCCATTAGTTTTATTATCATAATAATAATCTTCATTTCCAACCCACAGAATCCCATTAACAGGAAAAATACTTTAAATACATTATTTTATTACATATCCATCGCCCGATGAAGAAAAACAAATATTTAATAAAGTATACATAAAGTGTCGCCTAAGTAAATATGTCCTCCGAAATTTTGTGGGCATTCTTTACAAGATGTAGACTGGCGTTCGCCTCAAAAACATTCGTCCTCACAATCAGGATCACAAATGTCGAATTGCTCCTGGACTTAATATGGAGTACCAGAAAACACATACGGCTGAGCAAAAAAGAACAATAGCTTGTTAGTAACAAGACCAGAAAAATCTTTCACAGGAGGTGTCCCTTCTGGCATTCAATGTGATCATGTCATGTTACAAAACCAATTCGTCTTGTGACGTACCTCTCTGTGGATAAACTTCACAAACTTACGAGGGAGCGTTTTTATATTCGCGGAATGGGGGACAAGGGGTGGAAATAAAAAAACCAAATTATTTTTCTTTTTCAATATATTCACCTGCAAGACGGATACATTTTTCACATCTTTCAATTAATTTATTTATACCCTCATAAAAAAATGATTTCTCTTTATCTGCAAAATACGCCGAAACTGCCTCCTTGGCTTCATCATCGGCAGTAAATTTTTTACCCCGCAGCTCTTTTTTCATTTTCGGAAACAGGTAATAATCACTCGGAGCCAGGTCTGGGCTATAGGGTGGGTGAATCACAATTTCGGAGCCCACCTTATGCAGGGCAGCTAACGCAACGCGGCTCTTGTGGACGGGCGCGTTGTCGTGCAAAAACAGAACACCTTTTGTCAATTTTCCCCGTCTTTTCTCTTTAATGGCTTCTTTTAGTCGCTCTAATATTGAAGCGTAATATTCTCCGGTTATAGAAACACAATTATCTTTATAATCAATCAACAATATTCCTTCCGAATCCCAAAATACCGTTGCCATGAGTTTCCCAGCTGATTGTGACACTTTAAATTTCTTGGGAGGTGCTGTGCCCTTTTTATGCCACTGCATGGAGTCTTGTTTGGACTCAGGTTCATAATGATGAACCCAAGTTTCGTCTCCAGTAACAATTTCACTCAATACACCATCCTTGTCTTCATTACAGAGGTCCAAAAACGCACGTGAACACTCTACGCGCTGTTGTTTTTGCGGCGGCGTGAGCATTCTCGGCACCCATCTTGTGCTGACCTTAGACATGATGAGATGATCGTGTAGGATTTTAAAAATTGTTGTATCGGATACTCCAACCATTTCTGCGAGTTGTTTCTTCTTTAGTCGAGCATCTTCGAGTACAATTTGTTCAATTTTTTGTATAAGTGCTGGCGTGGTCACCTCAACGCTCCTGCCCGGCCTCGGGTCGTCTTCAAGGGATTCCCTTCCTTGTTTAAATAAACTATGCCACTTGTACACCATGGTTTTTCCTGGACAAGAGTCGCCGTAAACCAATGACATCTCATTCATTATGGTCGCGACTGATTTTCCTTGCCTGGTAAGGAACTTTATAACGGCACGATATTCGATTTTTTCCATATTTCACTTTTCACTCCTGATTATGTTACTTCGTTGACGATAGCTCAAAGACTAACTGTCTAATAACAATGAAACTTCGTATTTATACTAATCATGAGTCGCTGCACAGGCCACGCCCCCAATGCGCCTACTCACCCCTCTACAACCCGCTCATTCCGCGAATATAAAAACGCTCCCTCGTACTATGAATGCGTCCCAAAACCAATGATTCACAAACGTATATGGGATACCATAATAAACACTCATATTCGATTTTACTTTCTACACGCGTAGTATATAAATTTAAATAAAGTATCATTGAAATATTTGGCGATGTGCATGACAAGCCGCAGTGGCTTAAAAGTGAGACTTGATTCAAATACCACTCCAAGCTCCTTTATTTCGCTCACGTTTTTCTAATAATCATCCTCGATATGGTAAAATGATCCTAACAGTGTAAGAGATCGACAAGATTGCAGTGAAGTTTATCAGCATCATCGATAGGGATAAATTCCGAATAAATTCTTATGTCGTCATCATACACGCAAATATAAGACAATCGATCTGACAAAGTAACTCATTTATGAACAATGTAAATACTAAAGGACCTGAATTTGACCCTTGGGATACATTGGGCGCCAAAATTAAATCATTAGAACGTACCCGTTTAAGTGCACGTAGTACTTCCTTAGAGTTCAATAAGAACGAAGAAAACTGATAGAGGCATGAACAAATCAAGCTTATAACAATATTTCATGGTTTATGTTATCGAAAACCTTAGAAAGGTCCTTGTAAATTATATCTACCCGTCTACGCTTGTCCAAGATACTACCTATATATAATATAACAGAATGAGTTCTACTAAAACTTGTAAATTTTTGCAAAGTTAGGGATAATAGATATTAGTCTGTAATTACCCAGCAATGTACTGTCTTCCTTTTTGTGCGCCGGAATAATTCTTGTAGTTTTCCATCGAATAGGAGAGATGCACGATGATATGGAGAGATTGATAATTACCTTAAGAGGAAAAGCGAAGACGTACCTACAATCACAAATTAAGAAAATAGGAAATGAATCGTCTTCCGCTGATTAACTCATCTACTATTGTAATTAAAAAAAAGAGGCAAAGAATTATTTAACGATTCACCGTGGAAGGAAGCTGAAACGGAGACAAATGCCAATGAAAATGTATCTGCAAAAGCATCAACAATTTGGTTAGAGACCACGAAATCATTTTCATGTTTGCTTGGTATTCTAATACGAGGATAGCCGTTTATATGTCGAGAACTGGCAACACTGTTAGTGTTGCCTCCGATCTGATAATTGCATCGTGCAGTGTAATGCTACAGTATATCATTCGTATAGTGAATTCAAACTTGGACGGCGTTCTTTGGATGATGAATTTCGTGAAGGTCGTCCCACAGGTGTTGTTGTGTCGGAAAACATTAATGCAGTGTCCGAATTGATAATGCAAGACCGTCATGTGACATCGTGAGATCGAGGCATCTTTAGGTATTAGTAACACCAACGTGCATAAGATCCTGCATGAACATCTAGCCCTTAAGAAGCTATGTTCACGTTGAGTACCACATAATTTGACAACCGTTCAAAAATGTAATCGCGTCGATTGGTGCCAAGAAAAGCACAAAAAATATAATGGCGGTGTTTCAAAGAACATTTATAAAGTCATCACAGGTGATGAATCTTGGATCTATACATATGGGCCCGATAGTAAACAGCAGTCGACTGTGTGGGTATTCCAGGGTGAGCCAAAACCAACAAAAGTTGTTCGCGCTCGCAGCACTTCAAAACAAATGGTCGCCTGTTTTTTCGGGAAAACCGGTCACGTTGCAACCGTGCCTTTAAAAAAAAGTTTTTGAAGAAATAAGGAAGACAAACCGAAAACGACAGATCATTCTCCACCATTACAATACGAGCTCTCACAGGTCGGTTCAAACAATTGAATATTTGACCGGGCAAAACATTGAATTAATGAGCCATCCTCCGTACAGCCCTGATCTAGCACCGTGATTTCTTTTTGTTCCCACACGTGAAGAACAAACTTCGTGGTCAACGGTTTTCAACGCTGGAAGAGGCAGTTAAGGCATTCAAAACTCATATTTTGGAGATACTGCCTTAACAATGACAGCGATGCTTTTCAGATTGGTGTAAAAGAATACAAAAATGCATTGGTTTTCAAGGAGAATATTTTGAAAAGCAATAAAAACTATTTTCGATTAAAAAATTTTTTGTTTGCTAATCCCGAAATATAAACTGTTACCCTCGTACAACGCCTTTTGAAACGAAGAAAATTCCAAAGATTTGGAAGTATATGCTTTAATAGAACGCGTAGCTAAATAAAAAATGTAATTGACCTCAATCTGTTTTTAAATTAATGTCCTAAGACGCTTAAATTCATTATAAAAATTAATATTTTTAGTTTTTATCCATTTATTACGGTAGCAATATTTAATATACTTTTAATGTTAGATATTAAATCCGATGAAAACCAGACTGAAAATAGATTGACGTTTGAGAGACACAAGGGGATTTAGAATGGAATATAAGGTACTATAAAAGCAGTAAGAACATCATTTATGTTAGTATAATCTATCGAAAAAGGCCAATCAATGGCCAGAAAATGATTGTGTAAAGAAATGTAATCTGTTTTTTGAAAATTATATCTAAGATTATTTGCCGAAGAGAAATGCCGCGGTGAGGAAAACTGTAAAGAGAATAACATTTCAAGAGTAGGGTGGTGAGGGTTTTCAGTAACAACAGAATAATCGGACTGCTGAACATGAAATAAAGTTTATATTAGAAAATACTAGATCCAGCATGTTGTTATCACATTAAGAATATTATTAATCTGTTGACATTGAGAATGTCAACTAAATTTTTAAAAACATTTGTCTTATTATAGTGTCGATGATCAGCCAGATAGAGATCTGGATGATTGAAATCACCTACAAGAATAAATAAATTACTAATTAAAAGACTCCCAAGTGCAGAAGTAAACGCCTCCGTGTCTTCTACTACTGAAGCTTTTCATTGTTCCTAAATGATTGATTATTATCTTGAATTAATTTATGGTAGCATATGTATTTGTATTTATATATTTAAATTTGCTTCCACATATTCTCAATAGTTTGTGGTACATCTTTTTATTTTTTACTGTTTCATTTTTGCAAAGAATAAACATTTATTTTCCTAAATACATTAGTGTTCTTATTTATTAACTTTTGACAGTTCTCTCTATATCACATCTAAGGAATCAAGAAAATAAAAAAGTATCACCTGCAATTAAATTTTATCATATACACATGTGCACTAAGAAAAGGTTTTGTGCAGTTATAACTTTTGACATAAATTTAATTAAAATGTATATTGTAATTCAGTTGTTGAAAGAAATTTCATTTCACAACTTGGTAACTTATTATTTTTATCTCGTTTTGCTTTGGCGATAAAGTAATTCTTATATACTTTTTTAAATAAAAGGTCATATACATATGGCATAGATTTTAAACTCAAAATTTATTCATTAATGATTGCCCGCGTTTCATTGTTATTTGAATAATTGTACAAATTATTGAGTGATATATGTTTACAATAAATATATTTGCAAATATAAATTTACAATTATACATATGTTACCAAGACTAAAACAGGCTGAACCTTATACAAAAGAAAATCATAACCTCAGAATTCCTTTCCATTTATAAATTAAGGGACGTAATGTTTAAAATTGTATCACTTTCATTGATTAAATTAGAATACTATCAAACATTTTTTGTTTCCCAAATTTTTTACCTTTATGAACATTATTACACTCCAACATTGACATTTTTATTAACAAATGCTTATTTCTTAAAAGTACATTAATTGAATTAAAATAGAAATATAGTGATTACATATACCTGACACAATTTCATAAAAATGAAGATATGGCATATACACACATAGTTCTTTGAATAAATTTGGTATTTTACTAAAAACGACAACGGAACCCATAGCTGAAACACTACAAAATAACATGACAGTATTAGGTAAATATTGTTGGATACAGGTTAATAGAATTAATCAGAAAAGGCAACATGTTTTTTTTCCTTTTTTGATTAATGACTGTATTAGATTAAGGAAATGTAAGATTTAATTTTGTAATTACATATATGCAATGTTTATACCTGTCATATAGCGTTTATAACACTGGGTTGATCGTGAAAAATTTAGTTATCCAAAGCTAGAAATGAGTATACGATAGTAATAGTTCTAGTAGCAACCATTATTTAGAACTAGCCATCATTAACTATATTTGTAACTGTTATCGTTATCAAACGTTAAAGCCACTCATCCATTCACGGTTCTTGCTAGAACCAGGCCCGAGTAAGTTTAATCCTCAAGGTCAAACAAAATTATAGTTTATTACACCAGATTAGGAGGGCACTGCTTGGACGAATATTATAGAACCCTTGAAATGACAACAGTATTTTCGTTTTTATTTTCTTAAGCTGGGTTAAACTTCATACGTCATTTGCATGTTATTTGGGTTATTTATTGGTTATTGTCAAATGTTGTTGGTGTTTGTTATTTTTTCTTACCTTTAAAGCTTGTTCGTTGTTGTTATAAAACAGTACTTTTCAGTACTAACGCCGCATCAATTTTGTTGCACCTGCTTTGATTTTTTGAGTTAAACTCAGAAATATCAAAAATGGGGTTTAAGTGTTGCGTTCCTGGCTGCAGTAATTACAGCAATAAAATTAAGTTTCGTCGTATATCATATAAAGATGAAGAGGTAAGTACACTTCAAATTGTTGAAAAATGTTTATGTGATTTAAGTATTCCTTATATAATAGATGTACAATGAATGGCTGCGGAGGATAAACAATCCAAAATTATGGGGTTTGCATCCAGCCAAAGTAAACGCAAGTTACAGAATTTGTGATGCTCATTTTGCTGAAGATTGCCATATTCCAGAGCCATGCAAAACCTTGACAGGATTAAAAGCCGGAAGCCTTCCATCATTACATTTACCAAGTATGTTTTACAGCTCAATATTTGAAAAAATTAAAAAAATAATATCTTTATTTTAGGTTTTACTGAAGCTACTGCAGAAACAACCACATTAGTTAGTTCATCATCAATGCAATCACTCAGTATGCATATTTGATGTTTAATAGTCTTTTGTTGACATTTGTCAAGCCTTTTATATACAACAAACTAATAGTATTTTAAAAGGTCAGTGTAATGCACCTAATAAATTAAGTGGTATTAGAAAAATTGCATATGCTAAATATCTCAGAAATAAAAATAAACAAAAGAAAATAGTTGAATTAAAACAGCTTACTTCTTAAAATATCTACATTAATTATTATTAAAATATCTACATTAAGATTTGTCCTATAATAATAATTGTAATCTCAAGATTACTTGTTTAAAATTTATATACTTTAGGTATAATTGATTTGTTTGAATAATTTGTTATAAGTTCATATCATTATATAAAATATGTAAAGGAACGTGAAGAACATGAAGATGTCAATGATATTTACTTAAATATTTTTTTGTATTACAGATACATCAGTGCGCTATTATTGTATTTGCCATGAAATATTTTTTGTATAATATTAAATATATTCTTTACATTTTTATAAATACATGATATTGTTCTTTACCACAGATACCAAATAAGACTGTGTCAGTAATATTTGAAATGTATTTGATAATGGCTTTTTCAACAATGTGTTTAAATAAAAAATACAAATTTTATGTAAATCAAAGTTCGGGAAGACAAATAAATGTCAAAAATATAATCTGTTGATATTATTATAAATATACATATATATATATATATATATATATATATATATATATATATATATATATATATATAGGCTATATATATATATATATATATATATGCTTGAAAAAGATATTGTCAAAACAGCAAATATTTTTGAAAATACCTACCTGGTTTTATTTTGTTAATGTGATATATCAAAGAATGTTTTACTATTTTATATAAATGCACAAATTAATTTGCATACTATGTTACATGCCTAATTTATGTTGTACTTCTATATAATATAAATTAATGTATGTAAAATAGTAAGCAAATTAATTTTTGATTTGAAAATAAATTAATATATAGTGTACTATAGTTGTAAGGGATAACATAGATGGCGCTGGTTATCATTTCAATAACTTGTTCATTACACCAGACCATGATGGCGCTGTAATCAGAGTTGAAACATACTGAAAGAGTTGCCCATTTATAGTTATTTCTTATCTATGGTTAATAGTTGCTATAGCCTATTTTTAAACTATACCTTGTCTCCGAATAAGGAGTGATTCAAATATTCCGACAAAATAGTATATATTTTTAAGAGATTTCATTGGTTTTTGAACAGGCAAGTTAAATATGGATGAATGAAAGCCAGATATCCGCCACTTTTCATAACCTGTAAACGTTTAATTACATTTTTACATTGTTTTATTTTAATAATATTTAATCTTAATTTTGGATAGGTTTTACATATTAATCCAAAACGTAACGTTTGTACAATCATACTTCCATTGAAATTAATTTTTTTCATTTATTTTTATATAATAAAGACTAATATTGTTAACAAACTACTACATTTACAACTATTTATATTTCATTTCTATGGTAAGTTACATTTTTAAGCTTTGTTCCGCGTTTTAGCGGGATATTTGAATCGCTCCTTCATATTCTGAGACAAGGTATAGGAGTATATGAAAAGCCACATTTTCACTGTATAAATTACCAGATAAATCACATTTTGGCCCTAAATTTGAATATAATTATTTTTTTTAAATTTCCTAGTTTGATCTATTTATTGGTTTTTTATATTATTGTTATCACCAGTTTTCCTTTTATTCCATTGAACCCAAAACATTTGATGCAACAGAGAATGTTACTTCCCTTTTAATAATAAGAAAATGCCATGCTCAAATTTAAAATTAATTAGATTAAACAAAAAAATGAGAGATAATCAACAACGTTAATCAATCAATTTATTTACAAAATAGTATACATACATAATCTTAGTACATGGTTGATTGGTCAAAATAAAATGTATAAATTTTACATGAATGACACATAAACAAGTAAAATGATAAAATGTCACACACACATGAAGAAATTAAAAGGCATTTTAGATATTAATTACTTACATAAAATGAACTCATTAAACAATATTTACTGTAAATCTAAACTGTGTGAAAAAATATCGCTCTCACTATTGGCACCAACAGAAATAACGAACGGTTCTATCAGATCATCTACAATTCCATCAAGCATGCACATTTTTGTTTCCTGTTTAATTATATGCTCAATACAAATTGCCCAATTAACATTTAAGCATTTTCTGTAGCTTCCAGTGAAAGTTCTCTCAATTTAAATGTATTGTTCATGGGTGACACTTCATTTTTTTTTTGACAAGAGAAATACAGTTTTATTGTTACGTTTTGCCATTTCATCGATCACATATAAATTGTATTGTTTTCTATACATTTTTTAAAATCCAGTTCAGATTAACCATATCTTCTCTGAATTCAATCTTCTTAGCTTGCAGCCACTCCTGCATATCTTTTTTTTAGATACTACTGTATTATATTTTTCCAGTTAACGACTGTAGCTTGATGCAGTATCCATCACGTTAACAGCTTTGTCAGATAATTTTGGTAACGAATTATCAATCCATTTCTCAAACACTGCTACTTTTATCTTCTTATGAAAATCCCCAGTTTTCTTGTCTTCAATAACTCTCCATCAACATATCAGATCTCACATTTAAAACAATAAGCCTGTAGAGAGCCCTTCAATGAATGTCGGACATCAATTTTCAATACTGTTATCTATCCAGATTTTTTTATTTGATTTGACTTTCATCAACTCAAATTTCATCTATAATAAATTGGTCGACCTTCTAAATTCTTTAATTGTCATTAAATATTTTCATATCCGTGTAGTGATTTCATCTCGTTCTATAAGAATGCTTTCACGACTTGCTTCATGGATTTGTACAATGATTAACAGTGCATTTGTGGTGACTTTTCTTTATTTCCATCTAAATATTTTCCAAAATAGATAATTCATTCTTCTAGAAGAAAGAACGCACTATTTTCCGCACAGATTGTTTAATTGATTCATCATATGTGGCAACAATACTAGGTCAACCTTATCTGTGCTTAGATGCAGTAACTATGGCAGTTCCTTAGTACTCTTTTACGGTCCAATATACTGTCGATTTTGCAACTCCTAAAAGCAGAATAATAATTATTATATTTGTTACAATCTTTCAAAACTTACACGCGGTGTTACTACTTTTAGAAATATCAACAGTTTTACTAAGATCCATTTCATCAGATGTAGTTGTTTACATATATTTTTTTCATTTCGCACGCATCAGAGCCAACCAGTGCTGCCAGGTCATTGTGGCCAATATCGGTAGATTAGCTTGCAGTTTTTCGGTAGATTTAAATTTTTATTTATAATATAACAAATTTATACCGTGAATATATTTTATAATGCAACATGCACATACATACATACATAACGTAATAATGAAATGACAGCAATGTATTTTAGCGTATATTTTATTTTGCAACATAGGATGTGAAATACAATAGTTGAACAAAATTTAAAAACTAATTTAACAAATTTTCAAAAATGTCACCATTGACGGCCAGACAGTATCCTAAGCGATTGTAGAATTCATTTATTGTATTTTGTATCTGCTCTGGAATTATTTCTCTTGCAGCAACTCGTATTCTATTTTTTAATTGGTCAATATTGTTTAGAGGTTCTCCATGAAAAACTTTATTTCTGATACATGACCAAAGAAAGAAATCGTTTGGAGACAGGTCTGGTGACCTTGCGGACCATTCTACTTCTCCTCCACGGCCTATCCAACGGTTTGGAAATCTTTGGTTGAAAAATGTTCTAACCATATGAGAATTATGTGCCGGCGCGCCATCATGCTGGTACCAAATCTCGCCATCAATATTTAAAGCGTGGAGGGCTGGCATAACTCTGTACTCAAGCAATTCTAAATATTTTTCTCCTGTAAGAGTACCCTCAATAGAAAACGGTCCTACAATATGGTGTCCAATCAACCCAGTCCAAACATTGACTTTCTGTGGCCGCTGAGTCCTTGTGATATGATATCTATACAAATTTTGTCTACTCCAGTAGCGGCAGTTCTGTGAATTTACTTCACCATTTACATAAAATGTTGCTTCATCTGTAAAGCAAATTCTGCGTAGTAAAGTATCATCATTATGAAGCTTATCCAACATGATTTCACAAAAGTTACTTCTTCTTTCTGCATCATTCGCAATTAGTTCCTGATGGTTTTGAAAATGATACGACTTAAAATGTTCTCGTTTTAGTAGTTTATGCACGGAAGATTTGCTTACATTTGTAGTTTGTGCTAAAGCTCTTGTGGAGAGCATATTATTATTTTCGATTGTTTGTAGAATTTCATCTCTTTTGGCGTCAGTAATAACATATCTTGGCCTATTCTTTTTTTTATGATTAGGAACGATGCATCCATTATTTTTATACTTCTGTACTAACCTACTTATTGTAGTTGGACTCGGTCTTGGACGGTCAGGATATGTAATTTGAAACAAATCTGCTACTCTCCTCAAACTCATATTCGAGTTATACCAGTTCACTAATAACAGTTTTTCTTCTACACAATACATACCTCAAAAATAGAGTAACTTATTTTGACATCCTATGTTGCAAAATAAAATACACGCTAAAATACATTGCTGTCATTTCATTATTACGTTACTCTAGCAACTAGTGTATGTATGTGCATGTTGCATTATAAAATATATTCACGGTATATTAAAACAAAAGTATAATATATCAAACATATTTATTTACAAAATTACACAAAATTAATAAATAATGCATGTATCCTAGGTTAATATAATTAAATAGATTAATATGGGAATAGATATTGATATTTATAAAATTTACCTTAAAAACATACGTGACTATAACACAACTACATAACTGTGTATACTAAAAAATAGGTACCAATGTAATGTTTGGGTAATCATTCTTTGTCCTGTTGATACAAATTAGTATTAGTCATACTCGAAATTAACTTTTTTTCAATTGTAAAATCGTGGCAGCTTTTATTCCCAATGTATTGTTTTGCATGAAGCAAACCGCTTATAGTAGTTGTACTTAACGGGTTACGTTATTTGTTTTTCAATAGGTTAATCGTAGAAAATACCCGTTCTACATTTGCAGATGAGTGCGGCAAAGTATATTGAAAACAAAATTACTTAACATACCAAACATTACAGTTCCATCACTCATTTCAACTTTTTTCACTTCTTGCCAAAACAATATAATATCGTCAGGATATGATTTAATTTCTGGATTATTACGTAACAGACGTCCTTTCATTATCCAAACCTTGTAAATAATTATTTTCTATTAAATTTTGAAATAAAATGGCTAACTCAGAAATCGATTTTATTCTTATTATTTATCACGTTTAATAATAATCTCACGTTCTTTCATTTCCAATACATAAATATCGAAATATATGTAATATATGTAATATAAATCAGTCACAAACGAAATTGTGTTAGTGCCCTTATTTATTATGTAAACATAAAGAAAAATGTATACCTACGTCAGACACTTTGTATTACGGCAATTTAAATGTTTGGCTCGTCTTGTGTAATATTCTTAAGCTCGATAGGCTTATACTAATTAATATCGAATGAGATAGTACCTACATAAAATATTCACTTTTATAATGAATGTGCGACGTAACATATTACTAAATGTGAAATAACAGACAAATAGTTTCTTAGATTTGCTTTTGTGGCCCAGCAATTATTTGTTTATTACTCTTTTATATCCTGACGCCAACAATTTTTATACTGTTACACTCTCTATATATATATAATAGTTTCTTATATCGTTTTTAAGATTAATTTATTTAATTTAAAATACAATTCGATCTTGAATTCCTAAATTATTATACTGTCATTATTTGTCCGCTACTCGTATATATATTCAGATGCAGAGTCCTTTTGTGTTAGTCACGTACAAATGGTCAAGGCTGCAATAAACACCGAAATCAGGTACCAAAGACTGTACTTGAAGATACCAAAGTAGAGGGACTCAGCCGATTCTCGAACCTCCTCATTGACCTTGATCACAATGCATGTTGGAACGGTCAAGGTCAACGAGGAGGTTCTAGAATCGGCTGAGCCCGAGGCGGTTTCAATGTCAATGTCATTTCAATGTCGAGGTCGTTTCAATGTCAAGGTCACTTCAAAGTCACGGTCGTTTCAATGTCAATGTCACTTCAAAGGTCGTTTCAAGGTCGTTTCAATGTCAAGGTCACTTCAATGTCAAGGGCGCTTCGAGGTCGCGGTCGTTTCAATGTCAAGGTTATTCCAAGGTCGAGGTCAATTCAATGTCAAGGTCGTTTTTATGTCTAAATTAAGGTAGTCGCTTTTCGATAAGAAGTTTATAAACCGGTGCTGGTTTTATTTCTATAACAGTTTAAGTTAGTGATATAAGTGAAAATGGGTGTTGTATTAAGAAAGGAACATAATTTCGAATTATTAGATAGAATTTACGCTTTAGAAATGATTGGAATAGAGGATAGTGATGATGATGGTGATGTTCTGGAACTTAGTATGGTAGAAAGCATTATTGATATGGAAGATAATACAGAATATGAAGAAGAAAGTAATGATGATGTAGGAGAAATGATCGAAAAAGTGGATGATGAAGATATAGACCAGGAGGGGGATAAAACGGAATATGAAGATGTAATAGAAATTATTGTAGAAGACATTTATAATGACATTGACTTCGATGCCGAAACAATTATATTAACATCAGAAGATTATGATTTGGAGTAGTATTAATTTATTAAATGTATATATGTAAATAATATGTTGAAGTAATTATTATTTAGAAAAATTATTAAGTTTCAATTTAAAGATTATTCATTCATTTAACCTTCAGTAGAAGGTTGACTGAAAATACTGGCTCCATAGCAATTCGGCGGGGCATGTTTGTTATTATCTTTGATGAGAGGAGGTGGCAGGTTTGAATAAAGATACCTGCTCTACGACAGGAGGTTTATAAGGAGATGTTTGTTTCGTTTGAGTAACAGTTCAACTTTGCGTTTTAACAGTGTAGTTTCAACTTAGAGTGTATTCATCGAGTATAATCAAAAATGTTTGAATGTGAATATTGTGGAAAAGAATTTACTCGTGGAGATAATAGAAGTCGACACATGTTGACTTCATGTAAAGGAAAGAGGATGAAAATAGATAATACAAGTAATAATTTAGATTTAATGAAATGTGAAATATGTAATGTATTTGTGGAGAGAAATTGTTATACTGCACACATTCGCAGCGCTATGCATCGAAGTAAAGCATTCGTAGTGGTTGATGACGGTGTAAAAAAGAGCGTTGCAGCATTTGGAGATAGGATAGTAAGTTATCAAATATCTGATCCATCTCGTATATACATTGATGTGGAAGAATTTGCTCATAATATTAGAGAAAAAGTTATAACATTAATAGATGGTATTTTATATGTGCACAATTCATTGAAAATAAATTTGGAACTGTATGCAATATATTATTTATTAGCCAAGGAGAATGTGGAAATAAAATCGTTTAATACACGTAATAAAATCATAACTCATGGAAGTGATATATATATATACATTATATAGTGAATACATCGATGAAATTAAGAATAAAATGAGTGAATTTCAAGAGCGGGATTCAGGTAAATAGAGATTAACGTTATTGTTTTGTTATATTGTTAATTTAAATTTTATATATGTTTTAGGATGGGCGTTGAGCAATATTTTATATTTAGAAGTGAATATGAACAAGTATAATCCAATGAGGGGTACCAGTTATATAGATTTACCAGCTTCAATAAAGAAAAGGAAGGCAGTCATAAATGTTCAAAATTCTGACAGCGCTTGTTTTGCTTGGGCTATTACTTCAGCTTTAGCTGAGCCAGTAGGAGTTCCACAAAGGGTTACTTCATATCCACATTATGATACTGTGGCTGACTTCACCGATCTAACTTTCCCCATTTCTTTGAAAGATATTATTATATTCGAAGAAAAAAATAATATTTCTATCAATGTTTATGGTATTGAAGAATACTTTAATGGTACAATAAAAGTACATGATGTAGTGGGTCCCTTATATTTTACAAAACGGAGAAGAATGGTCCATATTAATTTATTATTTATTAGCAAGGAAGATGGGAGTTCACACTATTGCTGGATTAAAAATTTGTCTCGATTAGTTTCATCTCAAAGGTCTCAAGGAGGACATCGAAAATATATATGTGAAGGGTGTTTAACTTTTTTTACATGTGAACAAAAATTGCGTAGACATGAAAATGAAGATTGTAAACAAGTGAAGGCAGTGTTTCCTGACATTGAATTGAAAATTAATAAGTATGGTGAACAACTACCGGGAAATATATTGAAATTTGATAAATTCGAAAAGCAGTTAAGAATTCCTTTTGTTATTTATGCTGATTTTGAGGCTATTTTAAAACCTATTCATACGTCAGAACCTCATCCTTCCAAACCATTTTCTATAAAATGTTTTGAACATGAACCATATTCTTTTGCCTATTATGTAAAATGTTGCTTTGATGATAACTTAAGTAAATTGCGTTTTTATCGTGGGGAAAATACAGCTACATCTTTTATAAAAGAGAATCGGATGTTAAATTTTTATATAAAAATTATTTAAGTAGAATGGTAGAAATGAGACCTTTAGATAATGAAGAGCGTATAAATTATGAGCAAGCAAGGGTATGTCATATATGTGAAAAAGAAATAGAATCGCCTGAAGAAAAAGTTCGCGATCACGATCACATGACTGGATTGTATCGAGGTGCTGCACATATGGTATGTAATATAAATTATAAAGAGCCCCGGTATGTGCCAATTATTTTTCATAACTTATCGAACTATGATACACACTTATTTGTAAAATCACTAGCACTAGAAAAAGAAGAAGTAGATGTTATTGCACAAAATAAAGAAAAATACATATCGTTTTCTAAGAAAATACATGTAGGAGATACTATCGATTGCAATGGTAAAAAAAGGAAAGTGTTTTACAAATTGAGATTTTTAGATTCATTTCGATTTTTGAGTTCCTCTTTGGAAAAGTTAGCTTCTTATTTAGATGATGAACAGTGTAAAGAAGTTCGAAGATATTACGTAGGTGAAAAATTTGATTTAATACGTCAGAAAGGTATATTTCCATATAATTACGTAACTTCCTACGAAAGTCTTTCCACATCAAAACTGCCTAGTAAAGAAAGTTTTTATGATCTACTCTCAGATAGTCACGTAAGAGATGAAGATTATCGCAGAGTAGAAAAGGTTTGGAATTTGTTTGAGTGTCAATCGCTAGGGGAATATAGTGATATATATATTCAATCAGATGTTCTACTACTTGCAGATATTTTTGAAAATTTTCGAAATATTTGCATGGACAATTATAAATTGGATCCCGCACATTATTTTACATCACCAGGATTAAGTTGGGACGCTATGTTGCGCATGACGCGTATAAATTTAGAATTACTCACAGATGTAGATATGTTTAATTTTTTTAAGAAGGGTGTACGTGGGGGCGTGAGTATGTGTTGTAAAAGAAAGGAAATTGCTAACAATGAATTCATACCAGAATATGATTCTTCAGAGGCCAAGAAATACATATTATATCTCGATGCAACGAATTTATATGGTTATGCCATGACATTCAATTTACCACATGGTCAATTTGAATGGTTAACAAATGAGGAGCTCATGGGAATGGATATACTTGCTTTAGAAGACGATGGAGACACTGGATATGTTTTCGAAGTTGATTTAGAATATCCGACACATCTTCACGACCATCATAATGATTTTCCTTTCTGTCCGGAACACGTTATCCCACCTCATTCGAAGTATGGTAAATTAATTCCAAACCTTCACAATAAATCTAATTATGTAATACATTACCTAACTCTGAAACAATGTATAAATCATGGATTGAAACTATGTGGGATTCGTCGTGGAATTCGATTTAAACAAAGTCGGTGGTTAAAGAAATACATTGATTTTAATACATTAAAACGGAACGAATCTACCAACGAGTTTTTCAAGCAATTTTATAAGTTAATGGTTAATAGCATATTTGGAAAGACAATGGAGAATGTAGAAAATCGCGTTAATATAAAACTGGTTTCCCATTGGGAAACTATTCATAAAAGACTTGGCGCTGAGGCATATATTGCAAAACCAAATTTTAAATCATGCAAAGTCTTTTCTGAATCTCTAACAGCCATCGAACTGGCACATGTACGTGTAGATTATGTGAAGCCTGTGTATGCAGGATTCACAATTTTGGAAATAGCTAAGGAGGTAATGTATCGCTTCTTTTATGATTTTTTAAAACCTATGTTCGATACAGACGTTTCTTTACTGTATACGGATACAGACTCATTAGTTATATGCGTGCAAAATTATATATATATATAATGATATTAAAAACAATTTAAATATGTTCGATACTTCTAATTTCACCGAAGGAAATATACACGGAATACCTCCCAGTCTACCTAAATTGGGTAAAATGAAGGATGAATATGCTGGTGGAATTATTGAATGCTTTTATGGGACCGGTGCTAAAGCTTACTGCGTTAAATTACTTTCTAAAACTGTTAAAACCGCAAAGGGAGTTAAAAAAAGTGTTATTGATAAACAATTGACTGTTTCTGACTATAAAAATGTGGTAGAAGATAATGGTACCATTATGAGAAGGATGTATCTATTTCGCTCTGAATTTCATACAGTGTTCACGGAATTGAAAAATAAAGTTGCTCTTTCATGTAAAGATGATAAGCGATATATTCTCCCCGATAAACAAAATACCTTAGCATGGGGTCATTATCAAATAGAAGAGTCAGAACGTGAAAAAAATTTGAATAATTTAATATCTGAGATTTGTAATTTAGAAAATTTGGCTTAAAATCTAAAAATGTAATTATTACTTTGACATACTGTTTTAATAATTTAGAATTATTATGTCTTTATATTTTAGAATTGTATATATCTACTACTAATTATACTGAGTGTTTTATATAATAATTATGTAATCATTACTTTGACATATTATTAATTTAGAATTATTACTTTTTTATATTAGAATTGTATATATCTATAATAATTGTGTTGTATGTATTTCTTAATTGCTTAATAAAAAACAGTTTATTATAAACATAGTGTTTATTTTTTACTATATGTGTCTATACATAGTCTTCAGAAAGCATTGGCGTTTGATATCCACGAATTTTGTCTCGAAGGCATACCCAACCATTTAACGAGTACTTTATCCTTTTTTCGACGTATAACTTTTTCAACGAGATAAATATCAGGATGTTTAACTTTCTTCAATTCGGATTCGTAAAACCCACCAAGAATATTTTGTTTTTCAGAATCCTGTAAGATGTACGTTCTCGGATATGTATTTTGAACTTTATTAATTGTAAATATTTCGTTGGACCAATTTGGGGTATACATTTTTGAGAATACGTGTCTATATTTACTTATACGAACCGGATCTCCAACTTTGAATTTAGAAACTCTTGGATCAGTAACTTTGATATTACTATAAACACTTCTTAAAATACTTTTGGCATTTTTTTGATTAATTTCTATGGGTCGACGCTTAGTTGTCCTATGGACAGTATTATTATAATCATTGACTATTTTCGGCAAAATTTCTATCCAACGGTAACTTCCATTGAAACTGAATTCTTTCCACATCTTATTTTTAAGCGTTCTATTAAAACGTTCTACAATTGAACTTTTTAAATTGGAAAATGTACTATAATGGTTAATATTATACCGGTCCATAAGTTTTTTGAAACGTACATTATAAAATTCCTTTCCTTGATCGCTTTGAACATTTCTCGGAATATTTTTCTTCCCTGTTACAAGTATGGATTCCATGGCTTTCGTTACTTCTATTACCTCCTCCTTTGAATTAGATATATTTGAAAGAATGACGGTTACTTCAATGTTAATGTAAGGAGTTAATAATTAGTAGTTGTGTACAATGAGCATCAAAATTTCCAGGACGTGTGCTAAGCTGAAAGAAAGATTATTAGTTGAAATAAAACGACAGGAATGCCTTTAAAATTTTATTCACAAGTTAAATTAATTCTTAAAGCTTGAATGTGTTAAATAGAAATAGTTAACAAGAACGAGAGCAACAAATAAAGTATGATAAACGTCGTAGCAAAGCTGTAATAAAAGATAAGTCTAACGATATTTAGCTGTTCAATAAAACATACAAAGAGTTAGATTAAAATGTGCATGCGTGTACTTGCGTGTTTGTGTATATGTATATGTCCTGGATCAGGAAGCTGTGTATTTTTCGCGAACGCGAACTTAAACACATGGATACAACAAACGCGGGAAAACAACTTCACGATCACCTCAAAGGAATGCGTGTGTACTTTGTCATGGTCTGAGAAGAAGTCCTGTGTCTTACACGGGGCTGCTTTAAAAGACACCCATTATGCTAAAGGGTTAGGAGACAGGTCATGTTTGAACCACCCAATAGCAAACGAGAATATTGGCGCGCTATATTCGACTTCCTAGAAAACGGCGGGTAGACGTTGCTTTATTACAGTTGGACAGTACGTGACGAATACAAAAGATTCCTGCATTTGTATATATCACAAAAAGGTCAAGATAAATAATAATTTATGACTTGAAACTCGAACTATTTTTAAATTTAAATAACTTAATTTAAAAAACATAATATAGAGAATTATTATTTGTATGCGAAGTGTAACAATTCCCGCACGCGTTGGTGAGCTTATTTGTGATATGTTGTTGATGTTAGTGTTTCAAATGAGGAATCGTTAATCAAATGCATCATTGATTTACTTTAAAGGCAAAGAAAATGCGCCCAGGATCGACTTGTGCTATACTGTACTCACGTCACTATACGAGTGATTGTGATAAAACCTGGAAAATCGCACTGTGAGCAAGGGCACGCCCTTAAACATCAAGAATCCAGTTGATCACGTTTCATTGAATTTGAAATTGCTAGAACTTAGCAATGTAAGAAAAAGAAAGCGATAACTGGTCTGCTTGTTTAAGTCGCACAGGTGTTAGGCGCGAAAAAAAAAATACAAAATAATATTTTGGGTATCGCTACGAAAAGGGAAAGATCGACCCTAATCTAACATTACATCACTAGCTAACTTAGAACTAAGTAAATTACTATTTGTGATATTCGCGTGTGTAGGAGTACCCGTTCGCGCACTAATGACTCTGTGGCGAGGTCGATGCAGATGTCGATGTTGACCGTCGGTCTTTCTACAATGGATGGCGGCGTTTGACCAATGATCCCCGGCACTGGCTGACGGTCGGTCTCGCTTGAAGACGGGCCTTGTCCGGTTTACCTGATTCGTTGTCCGGTCTTGTGTTGTACCGTGGCCTTTTCGACTAGAGTGTCGTTTCTTCGTATTTTTCTGAAGTACCTGGGTTGACCTACTTAATCTAGGTGATTTAGGTCGCTGAAAAATACTAACAGACTCGATTGCACGTGACGAAGGGATAGGGTTAACATTAGGATTAGATTTGGTTCTTGGGTACATATTGGATGTAACGAAATTAATTGATTGACGAATATCCTTACCAAAATCTAAACAACGTTTTCCTATATTTAATACAGCTTGTTGTGATTCGAAGAACGGCATACCAAGAATGAGATTCTCACGCAAATCTGGTGCAATAAAAACAGGAATTTCGATTACCTTGTTTTGAATTTGCATGTTTACAATCCCAGTTCCGGTGATTTTCAGGTACGAAAATTTGTTGCCTAATGATGCCGTATTAAACTTCTTCGATGTTATGCGTTGAACAATGGACGGGACGGCAAAGTTATGTGACGCCGCGGTGTCCAAAAGAGCGTCGACAGAGCGTCCTGTGACGTTTACGCATATACGGGGTGTGCTTGATGATGAATTATGTTGTAAATAATTCAACGATGGCTGCTGTTTCGCTCTGCGGATTGGGCAATTGCGATGCCAGTGATTATCCGAGCAGTAGCTACAGGGTGGTAATCCTTTCGTTATCGGCTCCTTCGCTTTATTACCTAAAAGTAAATTAGATGAGACTGATACTTTACTTGCGTAAATTTCCGTAGGATCTCCATGAATATAATTGTCGATCTGTATGCAGGCTTCTCTTAGCGCTTTCGTTGATTGTAGAGGTTTTGGTCCTAACATCACTTTGTATTCGGATCTTAATTGCCTCTTGATTAACGTTGTAATCTTTTCGTCATCCCAGTCCGGGTATAAACGATTACATAAACGTTTTTTCTTCAAAAGAAAAGGAACTGCGCGTTCATTTTCTTGCTGAAAACAACCATACAAAATTTCATGCAGTTTATCCTGACGTTCGACAGCTTTGTAACGTTCGAGAAAGAGTTCGCTGAAACAATCGAAAGAATCAATTTGATTATCAAGTTGCTCAAACCATATCGCTGCTTCTCCATCAAGGTATGATGCAATTTCATCGATTGTCCTGGCAGGAGTTAGCGTATGTGCTTTCAGATGCGTTTCCAGCTGTAAGAGAAAAATTTCCGGATCCTGGAAAATATCTCCACTGAAAATATCTGGTTTCGGAGGCGATACAGGGACTGTAACAACTGATTTGCAAAATTGCTGTAAAACATTGATAAGAGATTGTATATCAGATGAAGTATACGTGGGCGCCACCAAATCATTTAATTTGGAATTAGAAGGGTTGCTCTGCTGTCCTTTCACTTTTGACTTCATTATGATGCTGCGGGTAGGTTCGTTGATCACACTTGATCTAAAAATAGCTCCACGTTATTGGGCGACACTTTATTACCTCCTCCTTTTTTTGAATTAGATGAAATAAGATATATCACGGTTACTTCAATGTTAATGTAAGGAGTTAATAATTAGTAGTTGTGTTGAGCATCAAAAGTCCAGGACGTGTGCTAATGAAAGAAAGATATTAGTTGAAATAAAACGAACAGGAATGCCTTTAAAATTTTATTCACAATTTAAATTAATTCTTAAAGCTTGAATGTGTTAACTTAGAAATATTACAAGAACGAAGCAACAAATTATGATAAAAGCAAACTGTAATAAAAGATTCTAACGATATTTTTTCAATTAATTTTAAAATGTGCATGCATGTAGTTGCGTGTTTGTGTATATGTATATGTCCTGGATCAGGAAGCTGTGTAGTTTTCGCGAACGCGAACTTAAACACATGGATACAACAAACGCGGGAAAACAACTTCACGATCACGTCAAAGGAATGCGTGTGTACTTTGTCATGGTCTGAGAAGAAGTCCTTCCACATCTTATTTTTAAGACGTTCGTATTAAAGGGTTCTACAATTGAACTTTTTAAATAGCAAAATGTACTATAATGGTTAATATTAAAACGGCGGGTAACGTTTTTATTGAAGTTGGACAGTACGTGACGAATACAAAAGATTCCTGCATTTGTATATATCACAAAAAGGTCAAGATAAATAATAATTTATTTCTCGGAATATTTTTAAATTTAAATAACTTAATTTAAAAAACATAATATAGAGAATTATTTGTATGCGAAGTGTAACACTTCGTTCGCTGTTTTATTTCTTACAGGAATCGCCCAAGCATATTTTGAAAATGTATTAATACATACGAAAATATATTTGAAATTATCATTTACTTTGGCATAGGGTATCATTTCAACCAAATCGATTTGAAATAAATCCCGCAATCCTTTTATTATTACCCGTCGTCTGGGAAACCTTCTCCGTGCAGGACTATGGATTTCGTTTACGACATCCCTTCTAATTGATGACATTTCCTTCGATAACTATTTCCGCAAATACTGGTTCCGTCTGTTTCGGTGCAGGTTTTGAACCAAGGTACTTCAATCTAAGCGTCGTTCCTTTTGTTAATATTTTTGGTTTTTTGGGATCAAATAGGTCCTTGTCAATTTGCAATCGTGTTAATTTCGCGTCGGAATAACGGACATTTATAACCTTTCCGCTATAATGTTTATTCGTATATAAATAATTCTGTTTCGATGCTTCGGTACTTGTATAGAAACCGTTTACGCCAATGGAACCATCACTGTATAACTGTAAAAGATGCTTCGAAGGTGTAGTGGGCGGCAAAATGCTTTTTATATGCATTTTTAATACTTCTTTAACCGTGGGCTGTTCGAGAAGGTCTGACACTACGTCTGATTCCATTAAATGTCTCTTAATAACATGTTTATGTATATGTCTCCCAAATTTATCTATTGTCATCGCTGTATATGCACAATCTACATCAATATATTAACTGCTGAAGAAACGGTTCTTTTCAACTACTTATATATCACTTGAAGTTATCCTAACTACTTAACAATTTTGGACTCCTTTAATTCCTCAATTATCGCTAATATCTCATTGTCGTGTCCGGTATGACCAGCATCCTTCGATGCAACTAGTAACTGCAATCTATCACACAATTCATTTACATCATCCCAATATTTATACTCTACTTTACCGCTGGGTACTACCGTTTTTCTTACAGGTATTCCTTTTCGTAGACCCAAACCAGTTTTCCAACTTCTTGTCCACCAAACTTCAGGTCTTTTTCCTTGTGCAATAGGTTTAATAATT